>JASTWF010002734.1:0-18046 GCA_030390025.1 Squalus acanthias
CTACCCCTTGACCGGACACCACTCCCTGCAATAATCTCTCCCTCCCTCTGTACCTCTCTCCCTCTCTCTGTACCTCTCTCCCTCTCTCTGTACCTCTCTCCCTCTATCTGTACCTCTCCCTCTCTCTGTACCTCTCTCCCTCTCTCTGTACCTCTATCCCTCTATCTGTACCTCTCCCTCTCTCTGTACCTCTCTCCCTCTCTCTGTACCTCTCTCTCTCTCTGTACCTCTCTCTCTCTCTCTGTACTTCTCTCCCTCTATCTGTACGTCTCCCTCTCTCTGTACCTCTCTCCCTCTCTCTGTACCTCTCTCCCTCTCTCTGTACCTCTCCCTCTCTCTGTACCTCTCTCTCTCTCTGTACCTCTCTCTCTCTCTCTCTGTACCTCTCTCTCTCTCTCTGTACCTCTCTCTCTCTCTCTGTACCTCTCTCCCTCTCTCTGTACCTCTCTCCCTCTCTCTGTACCTCTCTCCCTCTCTCTGTACCTCTCTCCCTCTCTCTGTACCTCTCCCTCTCTCTGTACCTCTCTCCCTCTCTCTGTACCTCTCTATCTCTCTCTGTAGCTCTCCCTCTCTCTGTACCTCTCTCTCTCTCTCTGTACCTCTCTCCCTCTCTCTGTACCTCTCTCTCTCTCTCTGTACCTCTCTCCCTCTCTCTGTACCTCTCTCCCTCTCTCTGTACCTCTCTCCCTCTCTCTGTACCTCTCTCTCTCTCTCTGTACCTCTCTCTCTCTCTCTGTACCTCTCTCTCTCTCTCTGTACCTCTCTCCCTCTCTCTGTACCTCTCTCCCTCTCTCTGTACCTCTCTCCCTCTCTCTGTAGCTCTCTCTCTCTCTCTGTACCTCTCCCTCTCTCTGTACCTCTCTCCCTCTCTCTGTACCTCTCTCCCTCTCTCTGTACCTCTCTCTCTCTCTCTCTGTACCTCTCTCCCTCTCTCTGTCCCTCTCTCCCTCACTCTGTACCTCTCCATCTCTCTCTGTACCTCTCTCCCTCTCTCTGTACCTCTCTCCCTCTCTCTGTATCTCTCCCTCTCTCTGTACCTCTCTCTCTCTCTCTCTGTATCTCTCTCTCTCTCTGTAGCTCTCTCCCTCTCTCTGTACCTCTCTCCCTCTCTCTGTACCTCTCTCCCTCTCTCTGTACCTCTCTCTCTCTCTCTGTACCTCTCTCCCTCTCTCTGTACCTCTCTCCCTCTCTCTGTACCTCTCTCCCTCTCTCTGTACCTCTCTCTCTCTCTCTGTACCTCTCTCCCTCTCTCTGTACCTCTCTCTCTCTCTCTGTACCTCTCTCTCTCTCTCTGTGCCTCTCTCTCTCTCTGTACCTCTCTCTCTCTCTGTACCTCTCCCTCTCTCTCTGTACCTCTCTCTCGCTCGCTCTGTACCTCTCTCCCTCTCTCTGTACCTCTCTCCCTCTCTCTGTACCTCTCTCTCTCTCTCTGCACCTCTCTCCCTCTCTCTGTACCTCTCTCTCTCTCTCTGTACCTCTCTCCCTCTCTCTGTACCTCTTTCCCTCTCTCTGTACCTCTCTCCCTCTCTCTGTACCTCTCTACCTCTCTCTCTGTACCTCTCTCCATCTCTCTGTACCTCTCTCCCTCTCTCTGTACCTCTCTCTGTACCTCTCTCCCTCTCTCTGTACCTCTCTCTCTCTCTCTGTACCTCTCTCCCTCTCTCTGTACCTCTTTCCCTCTCTCTGTACCTCTCTCCCTCTCTCTGTACCTCTCTCTCTCTCTCTGTACCTCTCTCCCTCTCTCTGTACCTCTCTCTCTCTCTCTGTACCTCTCTCCCTCTCTCTGTACCTCTCTCCCTCTCTCTCTGTACCTCTCTCCCTCTCTCTGTACCTCTCTCCCTCTCTCTGTACCTCTCCCTCTCTCTGTACCTCTCTCTCTCTCTCTGTACCTCTCCCTCTCTCTGTACCTCTCTCTCTCTCTGTACCTCTCTCTCTCTCTCTGTACCTCTCTCTCTCTCTCTGTACCTCTCTCTCTCTCTCTGTACCTCTCTCCCTCTCTCTGTACCTCTCTCTCTCTCTGTACCTCCCTCTCTCTCTGTACCTCTCTCCCTCTCTCTGTACCTCTCCCTCTCTCTGTACCTCTCTCCCTCTCTCTGTACCTCTCCCTCTCTCTGTACCTCTCTCTCTCTCTCTGTACCTCTCTCCCTCTCTCTGTACCTCTCCCTCTCTCTGTACCTCTCTCCCTCTCTCTGTACCTCTCTCTCTCTCTCTGTACCTCTCTCCCTCTCTCTGTACCTCTCCCTCTCTCTGTACCTCTCCCTCTCTCTGTACCTCTCTCCCTCTCTCTGTACCTCTCTCTCTCTCTGTACCTCTCTCTCTCTCTCTGTACTTCTCTCCCTCTATCTGTACGTCTCCCTCTCTCTGTACCTCTCTCCCTCTCTCTGTACCTCTCTCCCTCTCTCTGTACCTCTCCCTCTCTCTGTACCTCTCTCTCTCTCTGTACCTCTCTCTCTCTCTCTCTGTACCTCTCTCTCTCTCTCTGTACCTCTCTCTCTCTCTCTGTACCTCTCTCCCTCTCTCTGTACCTCTCTCCCTCTCTCTGTACCTCTCTCCCTCTCTCTGTACCTCTCTCCCTCTCTCTGTACCTCTCTCCCTCTCTCTGTACCTCTCCCTCTCTCTGTACCTCTCTCCCTCTCTCTGTACCTCTCTATCTCTCTCTGTAGCTCTCCCTCTCTCTGTACCTCTCTCTCTCTCTCTGTACCTCTCTCCCTCTCTCTGTACCTCTCTCTCTCTCTCTGTACCTCTCTCCCTCTCTCTGTACCTCTCTCCCTCTCTCTGTACCTCTCTCCCTCTCTCTGTACCTCTCTCTCTCTCTCTGTACCTCTCTCTCTCTCTCTGTACCTCTCTCTCTCTCTCTGTACCTCTCTCCCTCTCTCTGTACCTCTCTCCCTCTCTCTGTACCTCTCTCCCTCTCTCTGTAGCTCTCTCTCTCTCTCTGTACCTCTCCCTCTCTCTGTACCTCTCTCCCTCTCTCTGTACCTCTCTCCCTCTCTCTGTACCTCTCTCTCTCTCTCTCTGTACCTCTCTCCCTCTCTCTGTCCCTCTCTCCCTCACTCTGTACCTCTCCATCTCTCTCTGTACCTCTCTCCCTCTTTCTGTACCTCTCTCCCTCTCTCTGTACCTCTCTCCCTCTCTCTGTACCTCTCTCTCTCTCTCTCTGTATCTCTCTCTCTCTCTGTAGCTCTCTCCCTCTCTCTGTACCTCTCTCCCTCTCTCTGTACCTCTCTCCCTCTCTCTGTACCTCTCTCTCTCTCTCTGTACCTCTCTCCCTCTCTCTGTACCTCTCTCCCTCTCTCTGTACCTCTCTCCCTCTCTCTGTACCTCTCTCTCTCTCTCTGTACCTCTCTCCCTCTCTCTGTACCTCTCTCTCTCTCTCTGTACCTCTCTCTCTCTCTCTGTGCCTCTCTCTCTCTCTGTACCTCTCTCTCTCTCTGTACCTCTCCCTCTCTCTCTGTACCTCTCTCTCGCTCGCTCTGTACCTCTCTCCCTCTCTCTGTACCTCTCTCCCTCTCTCTGTACCTCTCTCTCTCTCTCTGCACCTCTCTCCCTCTCTCTGTACCTCTCTCTCTCTCTCTGTACCTCTCTCCCTCTCTCTGTACCTCTTTCCCTCTCTCTGTACCTCTCTCCCTCTCTCTGTACCTCTCTACCTCTCTCTCTGTACCTCTCTCCATCTCTCTGTACCTCTCTCCCTCTCTCTGTACCTCTCTCTGTACCTCTCTCCCTCTCTCTGTACCTCTCTCTCTCTCTCTGTACCTCTCTCCCTCTCTCTGTACCTCTTTCCCTCTCTCTGTACCTCTCTCCCTCTCTCTGTACCTCTCTCTCTCTCTCTGTACCTCTCTCCCTCTCTCTGTACCTCTCTCTCTCTCTCTGTACCTCTCTCCCTCTCTCTGTACCTCTCTCCCTCTCTCTCTGTACCTCTCTCCCTCTCTCTGTACCTCTCTCCCTCTCTCTGTACCTCTCCCTCTCTCTGTACCTCTCTCTCTCTCTCTGTACCTCTCCCTCTCTCTGTACCTCTCTCTCTCTCTGTACCTCTCTCTCTCTCTCTGTACCTCTCTCTCTCTCTCTGTACCTCTCTCTCTCTCTCTGTACCTCTCTCCCTCTCTCTGTACCTCTCTCTCTCTCTGTACCTCCCTCTCTCTCTGTACCTCTCTCCCTCTCTCTGTACCTCTCCCTCTCTCTGTACCTCTCTCCCTCTCTCTGTACCTCTCCCTCTCTCTGTACCTCTCTCTCTCTCTCTGTACCTCTCTCCCTCTCTCTGTACCTCTCCCTCTCTCTGTACCTCTCTCCCTCTCTCTGTACCTCTCTCTCTCTCTCTGTACCTCTCTCCCTCTCTCTGTACCTCTCCCTCTCTCTGTACCTCGCTCCCTCTCTCTGTACCTCTCTCTCTCTCTCTGTACCTCTCTCTCTCTCTCTGTACCTCTCCCTCTCTCTGTACCTCTCTCTCTCTCTGTACCTCTCTCTCTCTCTCTGTACCTCTCTCTCTCTCTCTGTACCTCTCTCCCTCTCTCTGTACCTCTCTCCCTCTCTCTGTACCTCTCTCCCTCTCTCTGTACCTCTCTCCCTCTCTCTGTACCTCTCCCTCTCTCTGTACCTCTCTCTCTCTCTGTACCTCTCTCCCTCTCTCTGTACCTCTCTCCCTCTCTCTGTACCTCTCTCCCACTCTCTGTACCTCTCTCCCACGCTCTGTACCTCTCTCCCTCTCTCTCTGTACCTCTCTCCCTCTCTCTGTACCTCTCTCCCTCTCTCTGTACCTCTCTCCCTCTCTCTGTACCTCTCTCCCTCTCTCTGTACCTCTCTCCCTCTCTCTGTACCTCTCTCCCTCTCTCTGTACCTCTCTCCTCTCTCTCTGTACCTCCTCTCTCTCTCTCTGTACCTCTCTCCCTATCTCTGTACCTCTCCCTCTCTCTCTGTACCTCTCTCTCTCTCTCTGTACCTCTCCCTCTCTCTCTGTACCTCTCTCTCTCTCTGTACCTCTCCCTCTCTCTCTGTACCTCTCTCTCTCTCTCTGTACCTCTCTCTCTCTCTCTGTACCTCTCTCTCTCTCTCTGTACCTCTCTCCCTCTCTCTGTACCTCTCTCTCTCTCTCTGTACCTCTCCCTCTCTCTCTGTACCTCTCCCTCTCTCTGTACCTCTCTCCCTCTCTCTGTACCTCTCCCTCTCTTTGTACCTCTCTCTCTCTCTCTGTACCTCTCTCCCTCTCTCTGTACCTCTCCCTCTCTCTGTACCTCTCTCCCTCTCTCTGTACCTCTCTCCCTCTCTCTGTACCTCTCTCTCTCTCTCTGTACCTCTCTCCCTCTCTCTGTACCTCTCTCCCTCTCTCTGTACCTCTCTCCCTCTCTCTGTACCTCTCTCCCTCTCTCTGTACCTCTCTCTCTCTCTCTGTACCTCTCTCCCTCTCTCTGTACCTCTCTCCCTCTCTAAGTACCTCTTTCCCTCTCTCTGTACCTCTCCCTCTCTCTCTGTACCTCTCCCTCTCTCTGCACCTCTCTCTATCTCTCTGTACATCTCTCCCTCTCTCTGTACCTCTCTCTCTCTCTCTGTACCTCTCCCTCTCTCTGTACCTCTCTCTCTCTCTCTGTACCTCTCTCTCTCTCTGTACCTCTCTCCCTCTCTCTGTACCTCTCTCTCTCTCTCTGTCCCTCTCTCCCTCTCTCTGTACCTCTCTCCCTCTCTCTGTACCTCTCTCCCTCTCTCTCTGTACCTCTCTCTCTCTCTCTGTACCTCTCTCCCTCTCTCTGTCCCTCTCTCCCTCTCTCTGTACCTCTCCATCTCTCTCTGTACCTCTCTCCCTCTCTCTGTACCTCTCTCCCTCTTTCTGTACCTCTCTCCCTCTCTCTGTACCTCTCTCCCTCTCTCTGTACCTCTCTCTCTCTCTCTCTGTACCTCTCTCTCTCTCTCTGTAGCTCTCTCCATCTCTCTGTACCTCTCTCCCTCTCTCTGTACCTCTCTCCCGCTCTCTGTACCTCTCTCTCTCTCTCTGTACCTCTCTCCCTCTCTCTGTACCTCTCTCCCTCTCTCTGTACCTCTCTCCCTCTCTCTGTACCTCTCTCCCTCTCTCTGTACCTCTCTCTCTCTCTCTGTACCTCTCTCCCTCTCTCTGTACCTCTCTCCCTCTCTGTACCTCTCTCCCTCTCTCTGTACCTCTCTCTCTCTCTCTGCACCTCTCTCCCTCTCTCTGTGCCTCTCTCCCTCTCTCTGTACCTCTCTCTCTCTCTCTGCACCTCTCTCCCTCTCTCTGTACCTCTCTCTCTCTCTCTGCACCTCTCTCCCTCTCTCTCTGTACCTCTCTCCCTCTCTCTGTACCTCTCTCTCTCTCTGTACCTCTCTCTCTCTCTGTACCTCTCTCCCTCTCTCTGTACCTCTCTCCCTCTCTCTGTACCTCTCTCTCTCTGCACCTCTCTCTCTCTGTACCTCTCCCTCTCTCTGTACCTCTCTCTCTCTCTGTACCTCTCTCTCTCTCTGTACCTCTCCCTCTCTCTGTACCTCTCTCTCTCTGTACCTCTCTCTCTCTCTCTGTACCTCTCTCTCTCTCTCTGTACCTCTCCCTCTCTCTCTGTACCTCTCTCACTCTCTCTGTACCTCTCCCTCTCTCTGTACCTCTCCCTCTCTCTGTACCTCTCTCTCTCTCTCTGTACCTCTCTCCCTCTCTCTGTACCTCTCTCCCTCTCTCTGTACCTCTCTCTCTCTCTCTGTACCTCTCTCCCTCTCTCTGTACCTCTCTCCCTCTCTCTGTACCTCTCCCTCTCTCTGTACCTCTCTCCCTCTCTCTGTACCTCTCTCTCTCTCTCTGTACCTCTCTCCCTCTCTCTGTACCTCTCCCTCTCTCTGTACCTCTCTCCCTCTCTCTGTACCTCTCTCTCTCTCTCTGTACCTCTCTCCCTCTCTCTGTACCTCTCCCTCTCTCTGTACCTCGCTCCCTCTCTCTGTACCTCTCTCTCTCTCTCTGTACCTCTCTCTCTCTCTCTGTACCTCTCCCTCTCTCTGTACCTCTCTCTCTGTACCTCTCTCTCTCTCTCTGTACCTCTCTCTCTCTCTGTACCTCTCTCCCTCTCTCTGTACCTCTCTCCCTCTCTCTGTACCTCTCTCCCTCTCTCTGTACCTCTCTCTCTCTCTGTACCTCTCTCCCTCTCTCTGTACCTCTCTCCCTCTCTCTGTACCTCTCTCCCACTCTCTGTACCTCTCTCCCACGCTCTGTACCTCTCTCCCTCTCTCTCTGTACCTCTCTCCCTCTCTCTGTACCTCTCTCCCTCTCTCTGTACCTCTCTCCCCCATCTCTGTACCTCTCTCCCTCTCTCTGTACCTCTCTCCCTCTCTCTGTACCTCTCTCCCTCTCTCTGTACCTCTCTCTCTCTCTCTGTACCTCTCTCTCTCTCTCTCTCTGTACCTCTCTCCCTATCTCTGTACCTCTCCCTCTCTCTCTGTACCTCTCTCTCTCTCTCTGTACCTCTCCCTCTCTCTCTGTACCTCTCTCTCTCTCTGTACCTCTCCCTCTCTCTCTGTACCTCTCTCTCTCTCTCTGTACCTCTCTCTCTCTCTCTGTACCTCTCTCTCTCTCTCTGTACCTCTCTCCCTCTCTCTGTACCTCTCTCTCTCTCTCTGTACCTCTCCCTCTCTCTCTGTACCTCTCCCTCTCTCTGTACCTCTCTCCCTCTCTCTGTACCTCTCCCTCTCTTTGTACCTCTCTCTCTCTCTCTGTACCTCTCTCCCTCTCTCTTTACCTCTCCCTCTCTCTGTACCTCTCTCCCTCTCTCTGTACCTCTCTCCCTCTCTCTGTACCTCTCTCTCTCTCTCTGTACCTCTCTCCCTCTCTCTGTACCTCTCTCCCTCTCTCTGTACCTCTCTCCCTCTCTCTGTACCTCTCTCCCTCTCTCTGTACCTCTCTCTCTCTCTCTGTACCTCTCTCCCTCTCTCTGTACCTCTCTCCCTCTCTAAGTACCTCTTTCCCTCTCTCTGTACCTCTCCCTCTGTACCTCTCCCTCTCTCTCTGTAGCTCTCTCTCTCTCTCTGTACCTCTCCCTCTCTCTGTACCTCTCTCTATCTCTCTGTACATCTCTCCCTCTCTCTGTACCTCTCTCTCTCTCTCTGTACCTCTCCCTCTCTCTGTACCTCTCTCTCTCTCTCTGTACCTCTCTCTCTCTCTGTACCTCTCTCCCTCTCTCTGTACCTCTCTCTCTCTCTCTGTACCTCTCCCTCTCTCTGTACCTCTGTCCCTCTCTCTGTACCTCTCTCTCTCTCTCTGTACCTCTCTCTCTCTCTCTGTAGCTCTCTCCCTCTCTCTGTACCTCTCTCCCTCTCTCTGTACCTCTCTCCCTCTCTCTGTACCTCTCTCCCTCTCTCTGTACCTCTCTCTCTCTCTCCGTACCTCTCCCTCTCTCTGTACCTCTCTCCCTCTCTCTGTACCTCTCTCCCTCTCTCTGTACCTCTCTCCCTCTCTCTGTACCTCTCTCCCTCTCTCTGTACCTCTCTCCCTCTCTCTGTACCTCTCTCTCTCTCTCTGTACCTCTCTCCCTCTCTCTGTACCTCTCTCCCTCTCTAAGTACCTCTTTCCCTCTCTCTGTACCTCTCCCTCTGTACCTCTCCCTCTCTCTCTGTAGCTCTCTCTCTCTCTCTGTACCTCTCCCTCTCTCTGTACCTCTCTCTATCTCTCTGTACATCTCTCCCTCTCTCTGTACCTCTCTCTCTCTCTGTACCTCTCCCTCTCTCTGTACCTCTCTCTCTCTCTCTGTACCTCTCTCTCTCTCTGTACCTCTCTCCCTCTCTCTGTACCTCTCTCTCTCTCTCTGTACCTCTCCCTCTCTCTGTACCTCTGTCCCTCTCTCTGTACCTCTCTCCCTCTCTCTGTACCTCTCTCTCTCTCTCTGTACCTCTCTCTCTCTCTCTGTAGCTCTCTCCCTCTCTCTGTACCTCTCTCCCTCTCTCTGTACCTCTCTCCCTCTCTCTGTACCTCTCTCCCTCTCTCTGTACCTCTCTCTCTCTCTCCGTACCTCTCCTTCTCTCTGTACCTCTCTCCCTCTCTCTGTACCTCTCTCTCTCTCTCTGCACCTCTCTCCCTCTCTCTGTACCTCTCTCCCTCTCTCTGTACCTCTCTCTCTCTCTCTGCACCTCTCTCCCTCTCTCTGTACCTCTCTCTCTCTCTCTGCACCTCTCTCCCTCTCTCTGTACCTCTCTCCCTCTCTCTCTGTACCTCTCTCCCTCTCTCTGTACCTCACTCCCTCTCTCTGTACCTCTCTCCCTCTCTCTGTACCTCTCTCCCTCTCTCTGTACCTCACTCCCTCTCTCTGTACCTCTCTCCCTCTCTCTGTACCTCTCTCCCTCTCTCTGTACCTCTCTCTCTCTCTGTACCTCTCTCTCTCTCTGTACCTCTCTCCCTCTCTCTGTACCTCTCTCTCTCTCTCTGTACCTCTCTCCCTCTCTCTGTACCTCTCTCCCTCTCTCTGTACCTCTCTCCCTCTCTCTGTCCCTCTCTCTCTCTCTCTGTACCTCTCTCTCTCTCTCTGTACCTCTCCCTCTCTCTGTACCTCTCTCCCTCTCTCTGTACCTCTCTCCCTCTCTCTGTCCCTCTCTCTCTCTCTCTGTACCTCTCTCTCTCTCTCTGTACCTCTCTCCCTCTCTCTGTACCTCTCTCTCTCTCTCTGTACCTCTCTCGCTCTCTCTCTTTGTATCTCTCTCTCTCACTCTCTCTCTCTCTCTTACTGTACCTCACACTACCTGGGTGTAATCGTGACTACAACACGGAAACAGGCCATTCGGCCCAACAGTTCCATGCCAATGTTTATGCTCCACACGATCCTCCTCCCACCTCACTTCACCTCACCCTAACAACATAACTTTCTATTCCTTTCTCCCTCATGCACTTATCTAGTTTCCCCTGAAATGCATCTTTGCTATTCGCCTCAATCACTCCCTGTGGTAGCGAGTTCCACATTCTCCCCACTCTCTGGGTAAAGAAGTTTCTCCTGAATTCACTATTGGATTTATTAGTGACTATCTTATATTCATGACCCCTAGTTCCACAAGTGGAAACATCTTCTCTACATCAACCCTATCAAACCCCCTTCACAATTTTAAAGAGCACTATCAGGTCACCCCTCAGCCTTCTGTTTTCCAGTGAAAAGAGCCCCAGCCTGTTCAGCCTTTCCTGATAGTTACAACCTCTCAGTTCTGGTATCATCTTTGTGAATCTTTTTTTCACCTTCTCCAATGCCTCTATATCCGTTTTATAATATGGAGACCAGACTGTGCGCAGTACTCCAAGTGTGGTCTAACCAAGGTTCTGTAGAAGTTGAACATAACTTCGCTGCTTTTCAATTCTATCCCTCTAGAAATGAGCCCCAGTGCCTGGTTTGTTTTTTATGGCCTTGTTAACCTGCGTCACTGCTTTTAGTGATTTGTGTAACTGTACCCCCAGATCCCTCTGCTCCTCTACCCCATTTAGACACTTCTTTTCCAAGGAGTATGTGGCCTCCTTATTCTTCCTATCAAAATATACGACCTCGCATATCTATATTGAAATTCATTTGACAATTACACGCCCATTCTGCAAGTATATTAATGTCTCCCTGTATTTTGTCGCAGTCCTCTGTATTAACTACACCCCTCAATTTGGTGTCATCTGCAAATTACTCTCTGTTTTGTAGCCAGTTTGCCATCCATTCTACTGCTTGTCCCCTGACTCCACATATACTGACCTGAGTTATGAGTCTACTATGAGGTACCTTATCAAAGGCCTTATGAAAATACAAATATATTACATCTACTACATTACCCTTATCTACCTTTTCTGTTATATTCTCAAAGAATTCAATAAAGTTGGTCTCAGCCCCAGTCCCAGGTCCCAGCTCCAAGTTCCACGACCTAGGCTCCAGGGCCCAGCCCCAGGCCCCAGCTCCAGGCTCAGCCCCAGGCACAGGCCCCAGGCTCCAGGGCCCAGCCCCAGGCCCCAGCTCCAGGCACAGGCCCAAGGCTCCAGGGACCAGCCCCAGGCCCCAGCTCCAGGCACAGGCCCAAGGCTCCAGGACCCAGCCCCAGGCCTCAGCTCCAGGCTCAGCCCCAGACACAGGCCCCAGGCTCCAGGCCCCAGCACCAGGCAGCAACCCAAGGCACAGAACCCAGGCTTCAGGGCCCAGCCCCAGGCCCCAGCACCAGGCAGCAGCCCCAGGCACAGGCCCCAGGCTCCAGGGCCCAGCCCCAGGCCCCAGCATCAGGCAGCAGCCCCAGGCACAGGCCCCAGGCTCCAGGGCCCAGCCCCAGGCCCCAGCACCAGGCAGCAGCCCCAGGCACAGGCCCCAGGCTCCAGGCCCCAGCCCCAGGCCCCAGCTCCAGGTTCAGCTGACAGTCTCTACTCCCTCAAAAGATGTCAGTTCAACTGAACTCACTTTGGAGAACGGGCCTCTGGACCTCCCCCTGGTGCAGGGCTCTGCAGGCCAGAGCCGGCGCCGTTGCTGGCTGATCCACGAGAGCTTCCGCTCGAGCTCCAAGTGGCGGAAGTCCTGGCGGCTGAGATTGAGCGGCTCATTGTGGTTCCTGTATTCCTGCAGCCCCTGAAACACAACCACAACACAGTTCAATTCCGACATCTGTCAGACAGAGAGGCTGAAACCGTGCCCCAAAACCGTGCCCCAAAACCGTGCCCCAAAACCGTGCCCCAAAACCATGCCCCAAAACCGTGCCCCAAAACCATGCCCCAAAACCAAGCCCCAAAACCAAGCCCCAAAACCGTGCCCCAAAACCATGCCCCAAAACCGTGCCCCAAAACCATGCCCCAAAACCATGCCCCAAAACCATGCCCCAAAACCGTGCCCCAAAACCGTGCCCCAAAACCGTGCCCCAAAACCGTGCCCCAAAACCGTGCCCCAAAACCATGCCCCAAAACCATGCCCCAAAACCATGCCCCAAAACCGTGCCCCAAAACCATGCCCCAAAACCGTGCCCCAAAACCGTGCACCAAAACCATGCCCCAAAACCGTGCCCCAAAACCATGCCCCAAAACCGTGCCTCAAAACCGTGCGCCAAAACCGTGCGCCAAAACCGTGCGCCAAAACCGTGCGCCAAAACCGTGCCTCAAAACCATGCCCCTGTGGCAGTGTCTGTGGAACTGTACTCCAGTGAGAGTCAGTGTCTGTGGAGCCCGTACCCCAGTGAGAGTCAGTGTGTGTGGAACCCGTACCCCAGTGAGAGTCAGTGTGTGTGGAACCCGTACCCCAGTGAGAGTCAGTGTGTGTGGAACCCATACCCCAGTGAGAGTCAGTGTGTGTGGAACCCTTACCCCAGTGAGAGTCAGTGTGTGTGGAACCCGTACCCCAGTGAGAGTCAGTGTGTGTGGCAACCCGTACCCCAGTGAGAGTCAGTGTGTGTGGAACCCGTACCCCAGTGAGAGTCAGTGTGTGTGGAACCCATACCCCAGTGAGAGTCAGTGTGTGTGGAACCCTTACCCCAGTGAGAGTCAGTGTGTGTGGAACTGTACCCCAGTGAGAGTCAGTGTCTGTGGAACTGTACCCCAGTGAGAGTCAGTGTCTGTGGAACCCGTACCCCAGTGAGAGTCAGTATCTATGGATCCCATACCCCAGTGAGCGTCAGTATCCGTGGAACCCGTACCCCACTGAGAGTCAGTGTCTGTGGAACCCGTACCCCAGTGAGAGTCAGTATCTGTGGATCCCGTACCCGAGTCAGAGTCAGTGTATTTGGAACCCGTACCCCAGTGAGAGTCAGTGTCTGTGGAACCCGTACCCCAGTGTGAGTCAGTGTCTGTGGAACTGTACCCCAGTGAGAGTCAGTGTCTGTGGAACCCGTACCCCAGTGAGTGTCAGTGTCTGTGGAACCCGTACCCCAGTGAGAGTCAGTGTCTGTGGAACCCGTACCCCAGTGAGAGTCAGTGTCTGTGGAACCCGTACCCCAGTGAGAGTCAGTGTCTGTGGAACCTGTACCCCAGTGAGAGTCAGTGTCTGTGGAACTGTACCCCAGTGAGAGTCAGTGTCTGTGCAACCCGTACCCCAGTGAGAGTCAGTGTCTGTGGAACCCGTACCCCAGTGAGAGTCAGTGTCTGTGGAACTGTACCCCAGTGAGAGACAGTGTCTGTGGAACCCGTACCCCAGTAAGAGTCAGTGTCTGTGGAACTGTACCCCAGTGAGAGTCAGTGTCTGTGGAACCCGTACCCCAATGAGAGTCAGTGTCTGTGGAACTGTACCCCAGTGAGAGACAGTGTCTGTGGAACCCGTACCCCAGTGAGAGTCAGTGTCTGTGGAATTGTACCACTGTGAGAGTCAGTGTCTGTAGAACCCCTTCCCAAGTGACAGTCAGTGTCTGTGCAATCTGTACCCCAGTGAGAGTCAGTGTCTGTAGAACTCCTTCCCCAGTGACAGTCAGTGTCTGTGCAACCTTTACCTCAGTGAGAGTCAGTGTCTGTGGAACCCGTACCCCAGTGATAGTCCGTGTCTGTGGAACTGTACCCCAGTGAGATTCAGTGTCTGTGGAACCCGTACCCCAGTGAGAGTCAGTGTCTGTGAAACTGTACCCCAGTGAGAGTCAGTGTCTGTGGCACTGTACCCCAGTGAGATTCAGTGTCTGTGGAACCCGTACCCCAGTGAGAGTCAGTGTCTGTGGAACCCGTACCCCAGTGAGAGTCAGTGCCCATGGAACCCGTACCCCAGTGAGAGTCAGTGTCTGTGGAACTGCACCCCACTGAGAGTCAGTGTCTGTGGAACCCGTACCCCAGTGAGAGTCAGCGTTTGTGGAACCCGTACCCCAGTGAGAGTCAGTGTCTGTGGAAGCCGGACCCCAGTGAGAGTCAGTGTCTGTGGAACCCGTACCCCAGTGAGAGTCAGTGTCTGTGGAACCCGTACCCCAGTGAGAGTCAGTGTCTGTGGAATCCTGTACCCCAGTGAGAGTCAGTGTCTGTGGATTCTGTACCCCAATGAGAGTCAGTGTCCGTGGAACCCGTACCCCAGTAAGAGTCAGTGTCTGTGGAACTGTACCCCAGTGAGAGTCAGTGTCTATGGAACCCGTACCCCAGTGAGGGTCAGTGTCTTTGGAACTGTACCCCAGTGAGAGTCAGTGTCTGTGGAACTGTACCCCAGTGAGAGTCAGTGTCTGTTAACCCATACCCCAGTGAAAGTCAGTGTCTGTTAACCCGTACCCCAGTGAGAGTCGGTGTGTGTGGAGCCCGTATCCCAGTGAGAGTCAGTGTCTGTGGAACTGTACCCCAGTGAGAGTCAGTGTCTGTGGAACCCGTACCCCAGTGAGAGTCAGTGTCTTTGGAACCCGTACCCCAGTGAGAGTCAGTGTCTTTGGAGCCCGTACCACAGTGAGAGTCAGTGTCTGTGGAACCCGTACCCCAGTGAGAGTCAGTGTCTGTGGAACCCGTACCCCAGTGAGAGTCAGTGTGTATGGAACTGTACCCCAGTGAGCGTCAGTGTCTTTGGAACCCGTGGTAAATGGCTGTTTTTCAGACTTGAGGATGGTAAGACAGTAGTGTTCCCCAAGGGTCACTGCTAGGACCACTGCTTTTTTTGATATATATAAATGACTTGGATATTGGAATACAGAGTAGAATTTCAAAATTTGCTGATGACACCAAACTTGGACATGTGGCAAACAGTGAGGATGACACCAATCGACTGCAACAGGACATAGAACATCTGGCAGAATGGGCAGACAAGTGGTAGATGGAATTTAATACAGGGAAGTGTGAGGTGATGCATTTTGGCAGAAGGGACATGATGGCACTGTTTTAAAGAGTGTGCAGGGACAGAGGGACCCAGGAGCTAATGTGTATAGGTCCCTGAAGGTGGCAGGACATATTGAGAGAGTGGTTAGCAAAGCATATGGGATCTTGGGCGTCATAAAGAGAGGTATTGAGTACAAAAGCAGGGAAGTTATGCTGAACCTTTATAAAGCGCTGGTTAGGCCACAATAGGAGTATTGCGTCCAGTTCTGGTCACCACACTTTAGGAAGGATGTGAAGGTTCTTGAGAGGGTGCAGAGGAGATTTACCAGAATGGTTCCAGGGATGGGGGATCTTAGCTACAAGGACAGGTTGGAGAAGCTGGGTTGTTCTCCTTGGAGCAAAGGTAGTTGAGGGGAGATTTGATAGAGGTGTACAAGATTATGACGGGTTTGGATAAGGTAGACAGATAAAGGCTGTTCCCACTAGTTGATGGTACAAGGACTAGGGGACACAGATTTAAGGTTTCGGGCAAGGGATACAGGAGGGATGTGAGGAAAAACTTTTTTACGCAGCGAGTGGTGTTGACCTGGAACTCGCTGCCGATGGAAGTGGTGGAAGCGGAGACACTCAATGTTTTCAAGGGGAGACTGGATAGACACTGGAGGGAAATAAACTTGCAGGGCTACGGGGATAGAGCGGGGGGAATGGGACTGACTGGATTGCTCTACAGAGAGCCGGCACGGACTCGATGGGCCGAATGGCCTCCTTCTGTGCCGTTATGACTCTGTGACTCGATAAACCCTACCCCAGTGAGAGTCAGTGTCTGTGGAACCAGTACCCCAGTGAGAGTCAGTGTGTGTGGAACCCGTACACCAGTGAGAGTCAGTGTGTGTGGAACACGTACCCCAGTGAGAGTCAGTGTCTGTGGAACCCGTACCCCAGTGAGAGTCAGTGTGTGTGGAACCGCTACCCCAGTGAGAGTCAGTGTGTGTGGAACCCGTAACCCAGTGAGAGTCAGTGTGTGTGGAACCCGTACCCCAGTGAGAGTCAGTGTCTGTGGAACCCATACCCCAGTGAGAGTCAGTGTGTGTGGAACCCGTACCCCAGTGAGAGTCAGTGTCTGTGGAACCAGTACACCAGTGAGAGTCAGTGTCTGTGGAACCCTTACCCCAGTGAGACTCAGTGTCTGTGGAACCAGTACCCCAGTGAGAGTCAGTGTCTGTGGAACCAGTACCCCGGTGAGAGTCAGTGTCTGTGGAACCAGTACCCCAGTGAGAGTCAGTGTCTGTGGAACCAGTACCCCAGTGAGAGTCAGTTTGTGTGGAACCCGTACCCCAGTGTGAGTCAGTGTCTGTGGAACCAGTACCCCAGTGAGAGTCAGTGTTTGTGGAACCAGTACCCCAGTGAGAGTCAGTGTCTGTGGAACCAGTACCCTAGTGAGGGTCAGTGTCTGTGGAACCCGTACCCCAATGAGAGTCAGTGTCTGTGGAACCCGTACCCCAGTGAGGGTCAGTGTCTGTGGAACTGTACCCCAGTGAGAGTCAGTGTCGTGTTAACTCCTACCCCAGTGAGAGTCAGTGTCTGTGGAACCCGTACCCCAGTGAGAGTCAGTGTCTGTGGAACCCGTACCCCAGTGAGAGTCAGTGTCTGTGGAACCCGTACCCCAGTGAGATTCAGTGTCTGTTGAACCCGTACCCCAGTGAGAGTCAGTGTCTGTGGAATCCGTACCCCAGTGAGAGTCAGTGTCTGTGGATTCTGTACCCCAATGAGAGTCAGTGTCCGTGGAACCCGTACCCCAGTAAGAGTCAGTGTCTGTGGAACTGTACCCCAGTGAGAGTCAGTGTCTATGGAACCCGTACCCCAGTAAGAGTCAGTGTCTTCGGAACTGTACCCCAGTGAGAGTCAGTGTCTGTGGAACTGTACCCCAGTGAGAGTCAGTGTCTGTTAACCCATACCCCAGTGAGAGTCAGTGTCTGTTAACCCGTACCCCAGTGAGAGTCGGTGTGTGTGGAGCCCGTATCCCAGTGAGAGTCAGTGTCTGTGGAACTGTTCCCCAGTGAGAGTCAGTGTCTGTGGAACCCGTACCCCAGTGAGAGTCAGTGTCTTTGGAACCCGTACCCCAGTGTGAGTCAGTGTCTGTGGAACCCGTACCCCAGTGAGAATCATTGTCTGTGGAACCCATACCCCAGTGAGAGTCAGTGTCTGTGGAACCCGTACCCCAGTGAGAGTCAGTGTGTATGGAACTGTACCCCAGTGAGCGTCAGTGTCTTTGGAACCCGTGGTAAATGGCTGTTTTTCAGACTTGAGGATGGTAAGACAGTGGTGTTCCCCAAGGGTCACTGCTAGGACCACTGCTTTTTTTGATATATATAAATGACTTGGATATTGGAATACAGAGTAGAATTTCAAAATTTGCTGATGACACCAAACTTGGACATGTGGCAAACAGTGAGGATGACACCAATCGACTGCAACAGGACATAGAACATCTGGCAGAATGGGCAGACAAGTGGTAGATGGAATTTAATACAGGGAAGTGTGAGGTGATGCATTTTGGCAGAAGGGACATGATGGCACTGTTTTAAAGAGTGTGCAGGGACAGAGGGACCCAGGAGCTAATGTGTATAGGTCCCTGAAGGTGGCAGGACATATTGAGAGAGTGGTTAGCAAAGCATATGGGATCTTGGGCGTCATAAAGAGAGGTATTGAGTACAAAAGCAGGGAAGTTATGCTGAACCTTTATAAAGCGCTGGTTAGGCCACAATAGGAGTATTGCGTCCAGTTCTGGTCACCACACTTTAGGAAGGATGTGAAGGTTCTTGAGAGGGTGCAGAGGAGATTTACCAGAATGGTTCCAGGGATGGGGGATCTTAGCTACAAGGACAGGTTGGAGAAGCTGGGTTGTTCTCCTTGGAGCAAAGGTAGTTGAGGGGAGATTTGATAGAGGTGTACAAGATTATGACGGGTTTGGATAAGGTAGACAGATAAAGGCTGTTCCCACTAGTTGATGGTACAAGGACTAGGGGACACAGATTTAAGGTTTCGGGCAAGGGATACAGGAGGGATGTGAGGAAAAACTTTTTTACGCAGCGAGTGGTGTTGACCTGGAACTCGCTGCCGACAGAAGTGGTGGAAGCGGAGACACTCAATGTTTTCAAGGGGAGACTGGATAGACACTGGAGGGAAATAAACTTGCAGGGCTACGGGGATAGAGCGGGGGAATGGGACTGACTGGATTGCTCTACAGAGAGCCGGCACGGACTCGATGGGCCGAATGGCCTCCTTCTGTGCCGTTATGACTCTGTGACTCGATAAACCCTACCCCAGTGAGAGTCAGTGTCTGTGGAACCAGTACCCCAGTGAGAGTCAGTGTGTGTGGAACCC
>JASTWF010002735.1:0-18023 GCA_030390025.1 Squalus acanthias
GTTTAGACAAATTAGATGCGGGCAGAATGTTCCCAATGGTAGGGAAAACTAGAACCAGGGGTCACAGTCTAAGGATTAAGGGGAAGCCATTTAGGACTGAGCTGAGGAGGAACTTCTTCACCCAGAGAGTGGTGAATCTATGGAATTCTCTTCCACAGAAGGTTGTTGAGGCCAGTTCGCTAAATATATTCAAAAGGGAGTTAGATATAACACTCACAACTAAGGGGATCAAGGGGTATGGCGAGAAAGCAGGAATGGGGTACTGAGGTAGCATGTTCAGCCATGAACGCATTGAATGGCGGTGCAGGCTCGAAGGACCGAATGGTCTACTCCTGTACCTATTTTCTATGTTTCTATGTTTCTAATCCCAGCTTCTCCAGTCTCCCCACATAACTGAAGTCCCTCATCCCTGGAACCATTCTAGTAAATCTCCTCTGCACCCTCTCCAAGGCCTTGACATCCTACATGAAATCTTTCCCGCCCTCTGGTTAGTGATCATGAGCTGCCTCCCCAGCCCAGAGATTCAGAGACCTGTTTGAACTCCCCCATTGTCTTATTGCCTGAGTTCCATTCCCTCCCTGGAGACCAGCAATCGGATTGGGGACGTCTTCTGTGGGGATCAAGGATACACCGGGCAGAACAGAGGCTGATTGGGCCATCTGGCTGGGGGTTAAAGGGGCTGCTCCCCTCCCTCCTGTTAAAGGGGCCCCTCATCCTATGTTCTTGTAGTTTGAAAATGAACCGGTTTAAAATTCCTGACTGTAATTGAAATAAGGAACCATCGATGTGGGAGTGTTAGAAACTGGTACAAGAAACAATGATCTCTGTACGAAATTATCAATAAAATTCAGAACTGCACCCGGTCGCACTCACTAACCAGAGACTGTTAGCACTCATAGAATCATAGAATTTACAGCACAGAAGGAGGCCATTCGGCCCATCGTGTCCGCACCGGCCAACAAAGAGCAATCCAGCCTAATCCCACTTTCCAGCTCTTGGTCCGTAGCCCTGCAGGTTACAGCACTTCAAGTGCATATCCAAGTACTTTTTAGTGATGAGGGTTTCTGCCTCTACCACCCTTTCAGGCAGTGAGTTCCAGACCCCCACCACCCTCTGGGTGGAGAAATTTCCCCTCAAATTCCCTCTAAACCTCCGACCAATTACTTTAAATCTGTGCCCCCTGGCTGTTGACCTCTCTGCTACGAGTCGTCGTTGGCTTGTTCTCTCTACACAGATGCGGCCGGACCTGCTGTGATTTCCAGCAAAAAAAGTTTTTTGTTTTCCATCCAGACCCCAGCATCTGCCACATTGACCCCTTGTGACCCCACCTCATTGTCTCTGATGTCATGTTTTCCTGACTGACCTGTTTGGACACCATCCGCACCTTTGATTGCCGTGATTGTCTCTCTGCCGAGGTGTGATAAAGGGCAGTTAGAAAGATTAACTGTAATTGTCTGGCAGTGTTCTCTGACTATATATGCTGTGCCTATATACATCTCTTCACTTCACCTGACGAAGGAGCAGCGCTCCGAAAGCTTTTGATTTCAAATAAAGCTGTTGGACTATAACCTGGTGTTGTGCGACTTCTCACATTCATAAATAGAGGCAGAGTACAAAAACGTGGAAGTTACGATGAACCTTTATAAAACACTGGTTAGGCCCCAACTGAAGTATTGTGTCCAATTCTGGGCACCGCACTTTAGGAAGGATGTGAAGGCCTTAGAGCGGGTGCAGAGGAGGTTTACTGGAATGGTTCCAGGGATGAAGGATTACAGTTATGTGGAGAGACTGGAGAAGCTGGGGTTGTTCTCCTTAGAGCAGAGAGAGGTGTTTAAATCATGAGGGGTCTAGACAGAGTACATAAAGAGAAACTGTTTCTAATGGCTGAAGGGTCAAGAACCAGAGGGCACAGATTTAAGGTGATTGGCAAAAGAACCAGGGGAACATGAGGAAAAACTGTTTTTACGCAACGAGTGGTTAGGATTTGGAACACACTGCCTGATAGGATTTTCTTTTATTCGTTCCTGGGATGTAGGCGTCACTGGCAAGGCCAGCATTTATTTCCCATCCCTATGGTGGATGGGCGATACATGGATAGTGGATATAGATTCAATAGTAGCCTTCAAAAGGGAATTGGATAAATACTTGAAGGAGAAAAAATTGCGGGGATATGGGGAAAGAGCGGGGGAGTGGGACTAACTGGATTGCTCTTCGAAAGAGCCGGCGCAGACTCGATGGGCCGAATGGCCTCCTTCTGTGCTGTATTATTCTATGATTCTATGACTGGCGGAGGCCAGTGATATGGAGCAGGAACGGTGCAGGAGGGAGACAATCTCCGTGACCCCTGAGCGGGTCAGAGAGTTGATCAGAGGGTGAGACAGAGAGGAGGATTAGAGAGGGAACGAGGTCCTGGGGTGGCGTGTGCGTGAATTATATCAGCACAATCCAGGCGCAATCGGCGGAACCACGCAGAAAGTCGGGGAATTTTAATGTGAGTGAGTTACGCCCAAAACCACGGACACTCAAGCTTCCAAGATTGCACCGATTCTGTCGTTTCGGGGAGACTCTTCCAAACGAGCTCATTCTCTTACAGGCACTAGAGACACGTTTTAAAAGCTTTTTCCAATCAAAAAATATTTAATTTGCTGAGAAACTGACTAGTGTACAGCAATGTCAGTGATTTTAATTCAGGTTACGCAGGTGGAGGAACGGACACTTACTAAAGAGGCTTATTTTTGTGATAAACCCATTTTCAGCTGTATCGATCAAACTGCACCAAGTTACCGCTCTGAAATACATCGAGGAACACTTTTTAATAGAAAGAAAACAGAAAGGGTTCCGTTGTCTTACGCTGCCCGATGGCCTGGTTTGTGGAAGATTTTACATTTGTGATTATGCAAATAAATGTTAGCGCAAACATGACCTGTGATGTAACCAGTGCATGTTGGGCGCAATTTCCCGATTGGATCCCAAAGCAAAAACTCTACCCCACTGTACTTTACCCAGTGTATTTCTAAGTCAGTACCCTGAATGATTGCAGGTTGAAGGAGATGACTGAAGGACATGGCAGAGTTTGGCAGAGTGCCCAGGTAACGTCAGGCAGAGGTAGTTCGATGGTGAGAGGAGTTTGCCTCTCAGGAGCTAATGTGCAGGGAGGGTTGAGAAAGTGGAGGGGCAGTAAGAGAGGGTGAGAATGGTGCTGAATGGTGTTTGAGGACACTGGGAGGAGGACTTACTGATGCCCACAGGTAGCTTCAACTTAGTGCGATAGTGTAAGATGGACGACAGTATTACATTACATACATTCATAGCATTACATAGTATTTCTAACACGAAGACAGGCCATTCGGCCCAATGTGTCCGTGCCGGTGATTATGCTCCACACGAGCCTCCTCCCACCCCGCCCCATTTCCATTGACCAATGAGCTGTGTGTAAAGCAGGATTCTGATTCGCTATCGCACCAAGTCACATGACCCTCCAATGGCTTTAAAAACATTTTTAATTTGCATTCCATGAACATAATGTCAGTAAAATTTTCCTAAAACTCTCTCAGCTTCCCTCTCCTTGACATCACACAATATGAGACGGCAGTGTGAAATCTGTCAATAACTTGTTATTGATCGAAGTTCAAAGCCTTTGCGCAACGCTTTGAGAATATCTGGAGCCATCAACTGAGTCTCAATCCCCAAAATAACACGGACTCTGCAAAATTCCTTTCAGACGTCGGTAGTGAGTTCAAAAGAAAAAGACTCGCATTTCTATCGCGCCTTTCACGACCACCGGACGTCCCAAAGCGCTTTACAGCCAATGAAGCACTTTTGAAATGTAGTCACTGTTGTAATGTAGGAAATGCGGCAGCCAATTTGCGCACAGCAAGCTCCCACAAACAGCAATGTGATAATGACCAGATAATCTGTTTTAGTGATGTTGATTTGAGGGATAAATATCGGCCCCAGGACACCGGGGAGAACTCCACTGCTCTTCTTCGAAATCCAAAAGACAGCACATCAGACAGTGCGGCGCTCCCTCACTACTGCCCCTCCGACAGTGCGGCGCTCCCTCACTACTGCCCCTCCGACAGTGCGGCGCTCCCTCACTACTGCCCCTCCGACAGTGCGGCGCTCCCTCAGTACTGTCCCTCCGACAGTGCGGCGCTCCCTCAGTACTGCCCCTCCGACAGTGCGGCGCTCCCTCAGTACTGCCCCTCCGACAGTGCGGCGCTTCCTCAGTACTGTCCCTCCGACAGTGCGGCGCTTCCTCAGTACTGTCCCTCCGACAGTGCGGCGCTTCCTCAGTACTGCCCCTCCGACAGTGCGGCGCTCCCTCAGTACTGCCCCTCCGACACTGCGGTGCTCCCTCAGTACTGCCCCTCCGACAGTGCGGCGCTCCCTCAGTACTGCCCCTCCGAGAGTGCGGCGCTCCCTCAGTACTGCCCCTCCGACAGTGCGGCGCTCCCTCAGTACTGCTCCTCCGACAGTGCGGCGCTCCCTCACTACTGCTCCCCCCCCCGCCCGACAGTGCGGCGCTTCCTCGGTACTGCCCCTCCGACAGTGTGGTGCTTCCTCAGTACTGCCCCTCCGACAGTGCGGTGCTTCCTCAGTACTGCACTGGAGTGTCAGCCTGGACTTTTGTACTCAAGTCCCTGGAGTGTGACTTGAACCCACAACCTTCTGATTTAGTGGCGAGGGAGCTACCAACGCAGCCACTGGCTGACACGTAGGTTCACTGCGAGTGTGTGACAGGCCCCACTGGCAGGAAAGTGGAGTTGAGGCCAAAATCGGATCAGCCATGATCTCATTAAATGGCGGAGCAGGCCCAAGGGGCTGAATGGCCTGCTCCTGCTCCTATTTCTTATATTCTTATGTTCTAACAGTGAGTGAGTGTGTCACACGCCCCATTAACAGTGAGTGAGTGTGTCACACGCCCCATTAACAGTGAGTGAGTGTGTCACACGCCCCGCTAACAGTGAGTGAGTGTGTCACACACCCCGCTAACAGTGAGCGAGTGTGTCACAGGCCCTGCTAACAGTGAGCGAGTGTGTCACAGGCCCCGCTAACAGTGAGCGAGTGTGTCACAGGCCCCGCTAACAGTGAGCGAGTGTGTCACAGGCCCCACTAACAGTGAGCGAGTGTGTCACACGCCCCATTAACAGTGAGCGAGTGTGTCACACGCCCCATTAACAGTGAGTGAGTGTGTCACACGCCCCGCTAACAGTGAGTGAGTGTGTCACACACCCCGCTAACAGTGAGCGAGTGTGTCACAGGCCCCGCTAACAGTGAGCGAGTGTGTCACAGGCCCCACTAACAGTGAGCGAGTGTGTCACAGGCCCCGCTAACAGTGAGCGAGTGTGTCACAGGCCCCGCTAACAGTGAGCGAGTGTGTCACAGGCCCCACTAACAGTGAGCGAGTGTGTCACAGGCCCCGCTAACAGTGAGCGAGTGTGTCACAGGCCCCACTAACAGTGAGCGAGTGTGTCACAGGCCCCGCTAACAATGAGCGAGTGTGTCACAGGCCCCACTAACAGTGAGCGAGTGTGTCACAGGCCCCGCTAACAGTGAGCGAGTGTGTCACAGGCCCCGCTAACAGTGAGCGAGTGTGTCACAGGCCCCGCTAACAGTGAGCGAGTGTGTCACAGGCCCCGCTAACAGTGAGCGAGTGTGTCACAGGCCCCGCTAACAGTGAGCGAGTGTGTCACAGGCCCCACTAACAGTGAGCGAGTGTGTCACAGGCCCTGCTAACAGTGAGCGAGTGTGTCACAGGCCCCGCTAACAGTGAGCGAGTGTGTCACAGGCCCCGCTAACAGTGAGCGAGTGTGTCACAGGCCCCGCTAACAGTGAGCGAGTGTGTCACAGGCCCCGCTAACAGTGAGCGAGTGTGTCACAGGCCCCGCTAACAGTGAGCGAGTGTGTCACAGGCCCCGCTAACAGTGAGCGAGTGTGTCACAGGCCCCGCTAACACTGCGAGCGGTCAGAAGCCAGTTTGCACACCTGTTTATTTTGTGCTCTGTGATCTATTGCAATCATGGGAAGCTGTCACACCAGGTGTCTGCTGGATTGTCTCAAACACACGTGCTCTCTGTGGGATCCCGGTCTTATACAGACGCGCTCCTGTTACACAAACTCACTCTTTGTCAAGCTATGTCCACATGACCTTGGAGCTTGGGAAGGCGACCAATCAGAGTCCATCACCCAGCTGTGACTGGGCCTAGTTTACAGCAGGAGCCTGACATGGAAGTGGGAGTAGCGAGGTCCCCCGTGCTGCACCAGGTGGAGCCTGGCTGTTTCCCACTCTCCGGCCAATCCCTCTCTCCCACAGTCTGTCCGGTCCCACACTCCGGCCAATCCCTCTCTCCCACAGTCTGTCCGGTCCCACACTCCGGCCAATCCCTCTCTCCCACAGTCTGTCTGGTCTCACTCTCCGGCCAATCCCTCTCTCCCACAGTCTGGCTGTTTCCCACACTCCGGCCAATCCCTCTCTCCCACAGTCTGGCTGTTTCCCACACTCCGGCCAATCCCTCACTCCCACAGTCTGGCTGTTTCCCACACTCCGGCCAATCCCTCTCTCCCACAGTCTGGCTGTTTCCCACACTCCGGCCAATCCCTCACTCCCACAGTCTGTCCGGTCCCACACTCCGGCCGGTCACTGGCCAGTGCCATCTGAGGCAGCAGCTTGCTCCGCTCTCCGATCCACGTTAGTCCAGCTAACTCTCGCTCAGTCCCATGGAGAAGCCTTCAGATCATTGGCGCTTGTGACAATGGACAGTAAATGTGAATGGGCCATACAAGGTGTAGCTCAGACAAGGAAGGGTCCCGCGGAGCCAAGTGGAAGCTGCAGGTCCTAGTGACCCAGGCTGCAAAGTCTTTGGACCAAACTGTCATCACACAAACAGGACTTGATGAGTTGCGGTCAGTTATTGAGGGGAGAGGGGTTCTGTGTTGGACTTTTAGACTTTCCTCTCCATCCAGCAGCCAATTGGAACAGTTCTTTCTCAGGAACATCCTTGTTGACCTCCCAGAGTCAGTGCTCAACATCCTGCCCCTTCATATCTGACAGGACCAGTGGAGGAGCAGTGGTCTGTCTGTGAGAGGCAGGGACCCTTCCATTAGCTACCAGGAACGGATGAATATCTCTGGGGCTTCAGATTGTCCAGCGGGGCCCTCAGCTCTTCCGGCAGAGAGAAGCGTCGATCTGCATCGTACAGTGGCGCTGGGTGCAGGCACTCCTGGCCCCAGCTCGCTGTTTCTGGTCTATGTGAGGGGGCTCCCAGAGACCCTCGTGGCCCGGAGTAACACCCCAAAGTGTCGCTCCCCAGCTCCACTTCACCAATCAGAGAATCGCACGATTTCAGCTGAACCACTTCCGGCTGGAGATAATCAGAGTTCTGGAATATAGAGAACAAACATGAAGAGGAGTGGGTGAGGGTGAGAAAGAGAGAGAGAGAGAGAGAGGAACGAGAAAGAGCAAGAGCGAAAAAGAGAGAGTGACTGGGAGAGAGAGAAAGAAAGGAACAGACAAAAAGAGATAGAGAAAAGAAAGAAACACTTGCATTTCTATAGCGCCTTTCACGACCACCGGAAGTCTCAAAGCGCTTTACAGCCAATGAAGTACTTTTGGAGTGTAGTCACTGTTATAATGTAGGAAACACGGCAGCCAATTTGCGCACAGCAAGCTCCCACAAACAGCAATGTGATAATGACCAGATCATCTGTTTTTTTGTTATGTTGATTGAGGGATAAATATTGGCCAGGACACCGGGGAGAACTCCCCTGCTTTTCTTCGAAATAGTGTCATAGGATCTTTTACATCCACCTGAGAGAGCAGACGGGGCCTCGGTTTAACGTCTCATCCGAAAGACGGGGAGAGACAGAGAGAAAGTGTTTGATTAATAGAGAAGATTATTTGGTATGGAATTAGGGGGAGAAGAGCATAGAAACATCGAACATAGAAAAATAGGAGCAGGAGTCGGCCATTCGGCCCTTCGAGCCTGCTCCGCCATTCAACATGATCATGGCTGATCCTCTATCTCAATACCATATTCCCGCTCTCTCCCCATACCCTTTGATGCCTTTTGTGTCTAGAAATCTATCTATCTCCTTCTTAAATATATTCAGTGACTTGGCCTCCACAGCCTTCTGTGGTAGAGAATTCCACAGGTTCACCACCCTTTGAGTGAAGAAATTTCTCCTCATCTCAGTCCTAAATGTCCTACCCCGTATCCTGAGACTGTGACCCCTCGTTCTCGACCCCCCAGCCAGGGGAAACATCCTCCCTGCATCCAGTCTGTCTAACCCTGTCAGAATTTTATACGTTTCAATGAGATCCCCTCTCATTCTTCTAAACTCTAGTGAATACAGCCCTAGTCGACCCAATCTCTCCTCATACGACAGTCCTGCCATCCCAGGAATCAGTCTGGTGAACCTTCGCTGCACTCCCTCTATGGCAAGTATATCCTTTCTTAGGCAAGGTGACCAAAACTGCACACAGTGCTCCAGGTGTGGTCTCACCAAGGCCCTGTATAACTGTAGTAAGACATCCTTGCTCCTGTACTCAAATCCTCTTGCAATGAAGGCCAACATACCATTTGCCTTCCTAACTGCTTGCTGCACCTGCATGTTTGCTTTCAGTTACTGGTGTACAAGGACACCCAGGTCCCTTTGTACATCAACATTTCCCAATCTATCACCATTTAAATAATATTCTGCCTTTCTGTTTTTTCTACCAAAGTGGATAATTTCACATTTATCCACGTTATACTGCATCTGCCATGTATTTGCCCACTCACTCAACTTGTCTAAATCGCCTTGAAGCCTCTTTGCATCCTCCTCACAACTCACAATTCCACCTAGTTTCGTGTCATCAGCAAACTTGGAAATATTACATTTGGTTCCCTCATCCAAATCATTGATATATATTGTGAATAGCTGGGGCCCAAGCACTGATCCCTGCGGTACCTCACTAGTCACTGCCTGCCACCCCAAAAAAGACCCATTTATTCCTACTCTCTGTTTCCTGTCTGTTAACCAATTTTCAATCCATGCCAGTATATTACCCCCAATCCCATGTGCTTTAACTTTGCACACTAATCTCTTATGTGGGACTTTATCAAAGGCCTTCTGAAAATCCAAATACACCACATCCACTGGTTCTCCCTTATCTATTCTACCAGTTACATCCTCAAAAAACTCCAGTAGGTTTGTCAAACACGATTTCCCTTTCATAAATCCATGTTGACTCTGTCTAATCCCATTGATATTTTCTAAGTGTCCTGTTATCACATCCTTTATAATAGACTCCAGTATTTTCCCTACTACTGATGTTAGGCTAACCGGTCTGTAGTTCCCTGTTTTCTCTCTCCCTCCTTTTTTAAATAGTGGGGTTACATTTGCCACCCTCCAATCTGCAGGAACTGTTCCATAATATATAGAATTTTGGAAGATGACAACCAATGCATCCACTATTTCCATGGCTACCTCTTTTAGTACACTGGGATGCAGATTATCAGGCCCTGGGGATTTATCGGCTTTCAGTCCCATTAATTTCTCCAGCACTATTTTTTTACTAATACTAATTTCCTTTAATTCTTCCTTCTCACTGGACCCTTGGTTCCCTAGCATTTCTGGGAAGTTATTTGTGTCCTCTTCCGTGAAGACAGAACCAAAGTATTTGTTTAATTGCTCTGCCATTTCCTTGTTCCCCATCTTATATTGTGTAATTAGACCGGGTTAATTAGTAATATTATAGTGAAGGAACCTCTGGGGAAGAGTGATCATAATACGATAGAATTTAACATTTGAGTTTGAGAGTGACATACTGAGGTCTGAAACTTGAGTCTTAAATTTAAAGGAAGCCAGTTACATAGTTATGAGGGGTGAATTGCCTCATCTAGATTGGGAAATTAGGTTAAAAGGTATGACGGTAGATAAACAGTCGCTAACATTTAAAGAAATATTCCAAAATTCTCAATGAATATACATTCCATTGAGAAATCAAAATTTCATGGGAAAAGTGATCCATCCGTGACTAACTAAATAAGGTCAGGATAGTATTAGATTAAAAGAGATAGAGAATTCCAAAGATTCACCACCCTCTGAGGGAAGAAATTTCTCCTCATCTCAGTCCTAAATGGCCAACCTCTTATTCTGAGACTGTGACCCCTGGTTCTAGACTCCCCAGCCAGGGGAAACATCCTCCCTGCATCTACCCTGTCAAGTCCTGTAAGAATTTTGTATGTTTCAATGAGATCACCTCTCATTCTTCTAAACTCCAGAGAATACAGGCCCAGTCTACTCAATCTCTCCTCATAGGACAATCCCCCCATCCCAGGAATCAGTCTGGTGAACCTTCGTTGCACTCCCTCTATGGCAAGTATATCCTTCCTTAGGTAAGGAGATCAAAACTGTACACAATACTCCAGGTGTGGTCTCACCAGGGCCCTATATAATTGCAGTAAGACATCTTTACTCTTATACTCAAATCCTCTTGTAATAAGACAAGTCGTCGCAGAATACCCAGCTTCTGACCTGTCTTGTAGCCACAGTATTTATGTGGCTGGTCCAGTTAAGTTTCTGGTCAATGGTGACCCCCAGGATGTTGATGGTGGGGGATTTGGCGATGGTAATGCCGTTGAATGTCAAGTGGCGGTGGTTAGACTCTCGCTTGTTGGAGATAGTCATTGCCTGGAACTTGTATGGCGCGAATGTTACCTGCCACTTATCAGCCTGAGCCTGAATGTCGTCCAGGTCTTGCTGCATGCGGGCATAGATTGCTTCATTATCTGAGGAGTTGCGAATGGAACTGAACACTGTGCAATCATCAGCGAACAATCCCACTTCTGACCTTATGATGGAGGGAAGGTCATTGATGAAGCAGCTGAAGCTGGTTGGGCCTAGGACACTGCCCTGAGAAACTCCTGCAGTGATGTCCTGGGACTGTGATGATTGACCTTCAACCACCACAACCATCTTCCTTTGTGCTAGGTATGACTCCAGCCAGTGGAGCGTTTTCCCCCCGATTCCCATTGACTTCAGTTTTACTAGGGCTCCTTGATGACACACTCGGTCAAATGCTGCCTTGATGTCAAGGGCAGTCACTCTCACCTCTGGAATTCAGGCCAGTTAGCCGGACATCAGTTGTTGGGAAAATGCTGGAATCCATTATTAAGGAAGTGGTATCAGGGCACTTAGAAAATCATAACATGATTAGGCAGAGTCAACATGGTTTTATGAAAGGTAAATTGTGTTTGACAAATTTATTAGAGTTTTTTGAGGATGTAACTAGTAGAGTAGATAAAGGGGAACCAGTGGATGTAGTATATTTGGATTTCCAAAAGGCATTTGATAAGGTGCCACATAAAAGGTTGTTACACAAGAAAAGGGCTCATGGGATTGAGGTTAATATATTAGCATGGATAAAGGATTGGTTAATGGACAGAAAGCAGAGAGTAGGGATAAACAGGTCATTTTCAGATTGGCAGGCTGTAACTAGTGGGGTGCCGCAAGGATCATTGCTTGGGCCTCAGCTATTCACAATCTATATTAATGACTTAGATGAAGGGACCAAGTTTGTTGATGATACAAAGCTAGGTGGGAAAGTAAGATGTGAGGAGGACGCATACAGTCATAGGGGGAAAAATTCAGTTGGTTGCGCCTCCCGTTAGCACCTTAAGAGGGCGCTAATGGGGCGCAAAGCATCTAGCGCCCGGGCGCGGCGATGTTTGCGCCGCTCGCGAAATTAACTAGACATTTTGCGGAGGCGCTAAACACTACCGCCACGATCTCCTGCGCCGGCAGATCGTGACATCAGTCGAATGCGCAATGCCCCGGTATCGCCCCGGAGCGGATATTGAGTGGCGCCCCCTGCCTTACCGCCTGCCGCTAGCAACAACAGGTTGAGGGGAGCGTTTTGCAGTCAGGAAGGGACTGGGGGAGCGTTATTTAAAGGCGACCACTTCCTGCCTTTTATTGTTGGTAACATTTTTGAACCACGCATTCTGAGAGAGAGAGAGAGAGAGAGACTTCTGGAGAGATTCAACGCTGTGTGAAGGAGTTTTGGGTACTGAGCAGCACTTTACAGGTTCATTCTGATTTGCCCTTCCTTGTATCAATTTAGAAGAGACTGTGGGGGCTGCAGTCTGAGCTCTTTCCCTGGTACTCTCCATTGTTCTTTCCAGCAGATTTGATGTACAGGTCTCTCCAGGCCGAGATTCAAGGCTGCAATGAGCAAGATGTGGATGGAAAGCAAGATCAACCCTCCCCTTTAAGAACTGGCCCGCGCCATTGTGTGTGTGTTCCATTGCTGACTGACATCACATGAGCTTCGCCAGCGCTCTGAGGTAGCGCCTCGCTCCTCGGCCTTTGCGCCTTAAGACAGGTGTGAAGCGCCTGATTTAGCGTTCCAATCACTTCCAGGGGCGATAAAAGTCAAGTTTGCAGTCGGTGGCGATAATTAGCGCCAGGCGCTAATCTTTGCGCCCGGCCGATAATTGCGCCCCAAATGGGGCGATACTGAATTTCTCCCCCATAGAGTCATAACGGCACAGAAGGAGGCCATTCAGCCCATCGAGTCCATGCCAGCTCTCTGTAGAGCAATCCAGTCAGTCCCATTCCCCCGCTCTATCCCCGTAGCCCTGCAAGTTTATTTCCCTCAAGTGCCTATCCAGTCTCCCCTTGAAAACATTGAGTGTCTCCGTTTCCACCACTTCCGTCGGCAGCGAATTCCAGGTCCTCACCACTCGCTGTGTAAAAAAGTTTTTCCTCACATCCCCCCTGTATCTCTTGCCCATAACCTTAAATCTGTGTCCCCTAGTCCTTGTACCATCAACTAGTGGGAACAGCCTTTCCCTGTCTAGCCTATCCAAGCTCGTCATAATCTTGTACACCTCTATCAAATCACCCCTCAACCTCCTTTGCTCTAATGAAAATAAATCCAGCTTCTCCAACCTGTCCTTGTAGCTAAGATCTCCCATCCCCAGAACCATTCTGGTAAATCTCCTCTGCACCCTCTCAAGTGCCTTCACATCCTTCCTAAAGTGTGGTGACCAGAACTGGATGCAATACTCCAGTTGTGGCCTAACCAGCGCTTTATAAAGGTTCAGCATAATTTCTCTACTTTTGTATTCAATACCTCTATTTATGAAGCCCAAGATCCCATATGCTTTGTTAACCACTCTCTCAATATGTCCTGCCACCTTCAGGGACCTATGCACATTAACTCCCAGGTCCCTCTGTCCCTGCACACTCTTTAAAACTGTGCCATTAAGTGTACATTGTCTCTCCCTGTTCCTTCTGCCAAAATGCATCACCTCACACTTCTCTGTATTAAACTCCAACTGCCACTTGTCTGCCCATTCTGCTAGCCTTTCTATGTCCTGTTGCAGTCGATTGATATCATCATCACTGTTTGCCACACCCCCAAGTTTGGTGTCATCGGCAAATTTAGAAATTCTACTCTGTATTCCAATATCCAGGCCATTTATATATATATCAAAAAAAGCAGTGGCCCCAGCACTGACCCTTGGGGAACACCACTGTCTACCATCCTCCAGTCTGAAAAACAGCCATTTACCACAACTCGCTGTTTTCTGTCCTTAAGCCAATTCCTTATCCAAGCTGCCACTGACCCACCTATTTCATGAGCCTCAATTTGGTTAACCAGCCTTCTACTTCGGTACTTTGTCAAATGCCTTCCGAAAATCCATGTAGACAACATCCATTGCTTTCTCTTCATCAATCCTCCCTGTTACTTCATCAAAAAATTCAATTAGATTAGTCAAACACGATCTGCCTTTTACAAACCCGTGTTGGCTCTCCTTAATTAGCTTAAACCTCTCCAAATGCCCGTTAATTTTTTCCTTGATTATTGTTTCTAAAACTTTACCCACCACTGATGTTAAACTGACCGACCTGTAGTTACTAGGATTGTCCTTGCACCCTTTCTTGAACAATGGTGTCACATTTGCCACTTTCCAATCCTCAGGCACCTCTCCCGCATCTAGAGAAGAGTAGAAAATTATGGCAAGCCCTTCCGCTATCTCCTCCCCCAATTCCCTTAGCAACCTGGGATGCAAGCCATCTGGACCAGGCGACTTGTCCACTCTAAGCATACCCAGCCTTTCTAGTACATCCTGTCTAGCAATTTTCACCTCTTGCATTTCTTCTACTTTTTCCACTTCTACCGATATTTTGTCAGCATCCACCTCCTTAGTAAACACGGATACAAAGTACTCATTGAGTATTCTAGCCTTGCCCTGCGCCTCTAAGCATATAACACCTTCTTTGTCGCTAATAGGCCCCACCCCGCCTCTTACTACCCACTTACTGTTTACATGCCGGTAGAAGATTTTTGGGTTCCCTTTTATGTTAACCACCATTCTACTCTCATATTCTCTCCTTGGCAATCTTATTTTCATCTTCACTTCCCCTCTCAACTTATTGTATTTGGTCTGGTTCTCCCTTGAAGAATTCACCTGACATGCATCATACACCCTCTTTTTTTGTTTCATCATTTTCTCTATATCCCTCGTCATCCAAGGAGCCCTTGCTTTGGTTCCCTCACCCTTCCCTCTTGTTGGAATATACCTAGCCTGTACTTGAAACATCTCCTCCTGAAAGATCACCCATTGTTCCGTTACAGTTTTTCCCTGTCAGTCTTTGGTTCCATTTTCCCCTGGCTAGATCCTTTCGCATCCCATTGAAGTTAGCCCTATTCCAGTTTAGAAATTCCACTCTAGATTGTTCCTTGCTCCTCTCCATTGCTAATCTAAATCTTATGATACGATGATCACTCGTACCCAAGTGTTCTCCCACAGACACTTGGTCGACCTGGCCCACCTCATTCCCCAGCACCAGATCCAGCAATGCCTCCTTCCTAGTTGGGCCAAGAACATACTGGTCAAGGAAATTCTCCTGAACACATTTCAGAAATCCCTCCCCCTCCTTTCCCTTTACCCTAGTATTATCCCAATCGATATTTGGGTAATTAAAGTCCCCCAATATCACCCACTCTATAGCTCTTGCATATCTCTGCGATTTCCCTGCAGATTTGCTCCTCTACCTCCCTCTCACTATTTGGAGGCCTATAGAATACCCCCAATAGTGTGATCATACCCTTTTAGCTCCTCAACTCTAACCAAATGGATTCTGTCCTTGTCCCCTCAAGAACATCCTCCCTTTCCAACACTACAATGTCTTCCTTAATCAGACTGCACCTGACGAAGGAGCAGCGCTCCGAAAGCTTGTGATTTCAAATAAAACTGTTGGACTATAACCTGGTGTTGTGCGACTTCTCACATTCCACCCCACCTCCCTTTTTTCCTTCCCTATCTTTTCTGAACACCTTGTACCATTGAATATTAAGTGCCTAGTCCTCACCGTTTTTAAGCCATGTTTCCGTTATTGCCACAATATCATATTGCCACACGGCTAATTATGCTTGTAGCTCACCAACCTTATTCACCACACTTTGTGCGTTTACGTATATGCATTCTAAACCAATTTTTGAGTCTGCAAAGGGATATAGACAGGTTAAGTGTGTGAGCAAGAAGGTGGCAGATGGAGTATAATGTGGAGAAGTGTGAGATTATTCACTTTGGTAAGAAGAATGGAAAAACAGAATATTTTTTAAATGTTGGTCTTCAGAGAGATTTAGGTGTCCTCGTGCAAGAAACACAGAAAGCTAGCATGCAGGTACAGCAAGCAATAAGGAAGGCAAATGGCATGTTGGCCTTTATTGCTCGAGGGTTGGAGTACAAGATTAAGGAAGTCTTGCTACAATTGTACAGGGCCTTGGTGAGACTGCACCTGGAGTACTGTTCACAGTTTTGGTCTCCTTATCTAAGGAATGATGTACTTGCCTTAGAGGCAGTGCAACGAAGGTTCACGAGATTGATTCCTGGGGTGAGACGATTGTGCTATGAGGAAATATTGAGTCGATTGGGATTATACTCTCTGGAGTTTAGAAGAACGAGAGGTAATTTCATTGAAACATATCAGATTCTGAAGGGGATTGACAGGGTCGATGCTGAGAGGATCATAGACCATAGAATCATAGAAATTTACAGAAGAGGCCATTCGGCCCATCTTGTCCATGCTGGCCGACAAAGAGTTATCCAGCCTAATCCCACTTTCTAGCTCTTGGTCCATAGCCCTGTAGATTACGGCACTTCAAGTGCATATCCAAGTACTTTTTAAATGTGATGAGGGTTTCTGCCTCTACCACACTTTCAGGCAGTGAGTTCCAGACTCCCACCACCCTCTGGGTGAAAAAATTTCCCCTCAAATCCCTCTAATCCTCCGACCAATTACTGTAAATCTATGCCCCCTGGTCATTGACCCTTCTGCTAAGGGAAATAGGTCCTTCCTATCCACTCTATCTAGGCCCTCATAATTTTATACACCTCAATTAGTCTCCCCTCAGCCTCCTCTGTTCCAAAGAAAACAACCCCAGCCTATCCAATCTTTCCTCATAGCTAAAATTCCCCAGCCCAGGCAACATCCTCGTAAATCTCCTCTGTACCCTCTCTAGTGCAATCACATTTTTCCTGTAATGTGGTGACCAGAACTGCACGCAGTATTCTAGCTGCGGCCTAACTAGTGTTTTATACAGTTCAAGCATAACCACCCTGTTCTTATAGTCTATGCCTCGGCTAGTAAAGGCAAGTATCCCGTATGCCTTCTTAACCACCTTATCTACCTGTCCTGCTACCTTCAGGGATCTGTGGACATGTTTCCCCTGGCTGGAGAGTCTAGAACTAGGGGGCATAGTCTCAGGATAAGGGGTAGGCCATTTATGACCGAGATGAGGAGGAATTTCTTCACTCAGAGGGTTGTGAATCTTTGCAATTCTCTGCCCCAGAGGGCTGTGAATGCTGAGTCTTTGAGTATATTCCAGGCTGAGATCGATAGATTTTTGAACTCTAGGGGAATCAAGGGATATGGGGATCGGGCGGGAAAGTGGAGTTGAGGTCGATGATCAGTCATGATCTTATTGAATGACGGAGCAGGCTCGAGGGGCCGTATGGCCGACTCCTGCTCCAAATTCTTATGTTCTTAATCAACCATAGAATCAATCATAGAGGTAATCATATAAGGAGGCCATTAGGTCTATCTTGTCACATATGAGGTTGTGTGCTTCTGTATCTGTGCATGTCTGTATATTCAGGTTTTTAACTGGCTAAAACTGGTCACCACATTACAGGAAAGATGTGATTGCACTAGAGAGGGTACAGAAGAGATTTACAAGGATGTTGCCGGGAGTAGAGAATCTTAGCTCTGAGGAAAGACTGGATAGGCTGGGTTTGTTTTCCTTGGAACAGAGGAAGCTGAGGGGAGACCTTATTGAGGTGTATAAAATTATGAGGGGCCTAGATAAAGTGGATAGAAAGGACCTTATTCCCTTAGCAGAGGGGTCAAAAATCAGGGGGCACAGATTTAAAGTAATTGGGGGAAGGTTTAGAGGGGATTTGAGAGGAAATTTCTTCATCCAGAGGGTTGTGGGGGTCTGGAACTCACTGCCTGAAAGGGTGGTAGAGGCAGGAACCCTAACCACATTTAAAAAGTACTTGGATGTGCACTTGGGATGCTCTAACCTGCAGGGCTACGGACCAAGAGCTGGGAAGTGGGATTAGGCTGGATAGCTCTTTGTTGGCCGGCGCGGCCACGATGGGCCGAAATGGCCTCCTTCCGTGCTGTAACTTTCTATAATTCTATGAGGGTGCGTGCCTGTGCATTTGTGTATATGTCCCTGAATACAATCACCAGTGTGAGTGTGTTTGAAGTTTTGTTTTATTCGCTTATGTGATCTGGGCGTCGCTGGCAAGGCCAGCATTTATTGCCCATCCCTCGCTGAATGTGTGTGTTGGTATGTGTGCACGATTATGAGCGTGAATGACGTGTGATATGCGTTGGCCTGTGTGTACAACGGTATGCTTTTCAAAATGTTCCTAACCAGGGAGCGCGACCCGCCCGAACGAGAGACCCGCCCGAGAGAGCGACCCGCCCGAGAGACCCGCCCGGGAGAGAGACCC
>JASTWF010002736.1:12500-18017 GCA_030390025.1 Squalus acanthias
ACTAGGGAAGGACACAACTAGATCTCCATGTTGAAAAACAGTTGATTAAAGCTTTGTTTAACGCTTAGACCAAGTGCCTGGTAGTTTTTGTACGTCAGTCAGGTTCATAGAAGCATAGAAACATAGAAGATAGGAGCACGAGTAGGCCATTCGGCCCCTCGAGCCTGCTCCGCCATTCGATGAGATCATGGCTGATCATCCAAACTCAGTACCCTGTCCCTGCCTTCTCCCCATATCCCTTGATCCCTTTAGCTTTAAGAAATATATCTAACTCATTCTTCAATATATTTAATGACTTGGCCTCAACTACCTTCTGTGGTAGAGAATTCCACAGGTTCACCACTCTCTGGGTGAAGAAATTCCTCCTCATTTCTGTCCTAAATGGCTTACCCCTTATCCTTAGATTATGACCCCTGGTTCTGGACTCTCCGACCATCGGGAACATTCTTCCTGCATCTAGTTTAACCGGACCTGTCAGAATTTTATATGTTTCGATGAGATCCCCTCTCATTCTTCTATACTCCAGCGAGTAGAAGCCCAATCGACCCAATCTCTCCTCATATGTCATTCCTGCCATCCCAGGTATCAGCCTTGTGAATCTTCGCTGCACTCCCTCCATGGCAAGAACATCCTTCCTCAGATAAGGCGACCAAAACTGCACACAATACTCAAGGTGTGGTCTCACCAAGGCCCTGTACAACTGCAGCAGGACATCCCTGCTCCTATACTCAAACCCTTTCGCTTTGAAGGCCAACATACCATTTACCTTCTTCACCGCCTGCTGCACCTGCATGCTTACCTTCAACGACTGGTGCACAAGGACACCCATGTCTCGTTGCACTTCCCCTTCTCCCAATCTATTGCCATTCAGATAATTGTCTGCCTTTCTGTTTTTGATACCAAAGTGGATAACCTCGCACTTATCCACGTTATATTGCATCTGCCACGCTTCTGCCCACTCACCCAACCTGTCCAAATCATCCTGCAGTTTCTCGGTATCCTCCTCGCAGCACACACTCCCACCCAGCTTTGTGTCGTCTGCATATAACAGGGTCCACCTCCCCCCCGACCCTGGTCTCTGATGATGCAATGGTGTCTTCAGAAACATAGAAAAATAGGAGCAGGAGTAGGCCATTCGGCCCTTCGAGCCTGCTCTGCCATTCAATATGATCATGGCTGATCCTCATAGAGTCATCGAGTTATACAGCAGAGAAAGAGGCCCTTCGGCCCATTGTGTCCGCGCCGGCCATCAAGCTCTGTCTATTCTAATCCCATTTTCCAGCACTTGGTCCGTAGCCTTGTACGCTATGGCGTTTCAAGTGCTCATCCAAATGCTTCTTGAATGTTGTGAGGGTTCCTGCCTCGACCACCCTTTCAGGCAGTGAGTTCCAGATTCCAACCACCCTCTGGGTGAAAAAGTTTTCCCTCAAATCCCCTCGAAACCTCCTGCCCCCTTACCTTGAAACTATGCCCCCTGGTTATTGACCCCTCTACTAAGGGGAAAAGTTCCTTTCTATCTATGCCCCTCATAATTTTGTACACCTCAATCAGGTCCCCCCTCAGCCTTCTCTGCTCTAAGGAAAACAACCCCAGCCTGTCCAGTCTCTCTTCATAGCTGAAACGCTCCAGCCCAGGTAACATCCTGGTGAATCTCCTCTGCACTCTCTCCAATGCAATCACATCCTTCCTATAGTGTGGCGACCAGAACTGCACACAGTATTCCAGCTGTGGCCTAACTAGCGTTTTGTACAGCTCCATCATAACCTCCCTTGCTCTTATATTCTATGCCTCGGCTAATGAAGGCAAGTATCCCATATGCCTTTTTAACCACCTGATCTACCTGTCCTGCTGCCTTCAGGGATCTATGTACATGCACACCAAGGTCCCTCTGATCCTCTGTCCTTCCTAGGGTCCGAACATTCATTGTGTATTCCCTTGCCTCGTTAGTCCTTCCAAAATGCATCACCTCACACTTTTCAGGGTTAAATTCCATTTGCCACTGTTCTGCCCATCTGTCCAACCCGTCTATATCCTCTATCTCAATACCATATTCCCGCTCTCTTCCCATACCCCTTATTGAAACATATAAGATTGTGAAGGGGTTGGATCGGGTGGATGCGGGGAGGATGTTCCCGATGACGGGTGAGACGAGAACTAGGGGACATAGTCTTAGAATAAGGGGCTGCTCTTTCAAAACTGAGATGAGGAGGAACTACTTCACTCAGAGGGTGGTAGGTCCATGGAATATGCTGCCACAAAAAGCTGTAGAAGCTACAACATTAATTAAATTTAAAACAGAAATAGACAGTTTCCTAGAAGTAAAGGGCATTAAGGGTTACGGGAAGCGGGCAGGAATTTGGACATGAGTCTAGGTTTGGATCGGTCATGGCCCTGTGGGTAGTGGAGCGGGCCCAGGGACTGTGTAGCCTGATTCTGCTCCTATTTCGTGTGTGCAATTCTGTTAGATGCAGGAGATGGTTCTGTGATAGATAGTAGATTGGCGGTTAGGATCAGATCAGCCATGATCTTATTGAATGGCGGAGCAGGCTCGAGGGGCCGATTGGCCTACTCCTGCTCCTATTTCTTATGTTCTTATGTTCTTATGCCTTTTGTGTCTAGAAATCGATCTATCTCCTCCTTAAATATATTCAGTGACTTGGCCTCCACAGCCTTCTGTGGTAGAGGATTCCACAGGTTCACCACCCTCTGAGTGAAGAAATTTCTCCTCATCGCAGTCCTAAATGTCCTACCCCGTATCCTGAGACTGTGACCCCTCGTTCTAGACTCCCCCAGCCAGGGGAAACATCCTCCCTGCATCCAGTCTGTCTAGCCCTGTCAGAATTCTATACCTTTCCACGAGATCCCCTCTCATTCTTCTAAACGCTAGTGAATACAGGCCTAGTCGACCCAATCGCTCCTCATACGACAGTCCTGCCATCCCAGGAAGCAGTCTGGTGAACCTTCGCTGCACTCCCTCTATGGCAAGTATATCCTTTCTTAGGTCAGGAGACCAAAACTGAGGAACATAAATAAAGTATCATAAGGACATCAGAATTAGGAGCAGGAATCGGCCATTCAGCCCCTCGAGCCTGCTCCGCCATTCAATAAGATCATGGCTAATCTTCCACCTCATCTCCACTTTCCTGCACTATCCCCATATCCCTTGATTCCCTTAATATCCAAATACTCGATCTCTGTCTTGAATATACTCAACGACTGAGTCTCTACAGCCCTCTGGGGCAGAGAATTCCAAAGATTCACCACCCTCTGAGTGAAGAAATTCCTCCTCATCTCAGTCCTAAATGGCTGAACCCTTATCCTGAGACTGTGACCCCTGGTTCTAGACTCCCCAGCCAGGGGGAAACATCCTCCCTGCATCTACCCTGTCAATCCCCTTCAGAATCTTGTTTGTTTCAATGAGATCACCTCTCATTCTTCTAAACTCTAGAGAATATAGGCCCATTCTACTCAATCTCTCCTTATAGGACAGCCCTCTCACCCCAGGGACACAAGTCAGGAGTGTGATGGAATACTCTCCACTTGCCTGGATGAGTTGCAGCTCCAACAACACTCAAGAAGCTCGACACCATCCAGGGCAAAGCAGCCCGCTTGATCGGCCCCCCATCCACCACCTTAAACATTCACTCCCTCCACCACCTTAAACATTCACTCCCTCCACCACCGGCGCACCGTGGCTGCAGTGTGTACCATCCACAAGATGCACTGCAACAACTCGCCAAGGCTTCTTCGGCAGCACCTCCCAAACCCGCGACCTCTTCCACCTAGAAGGACAAGGGCAGCAGGCGCATGGGGAACACCACCACCTCCAAGTTCCCCTCCAGGTCACACACCATCCTGACTTGGAAATATATCGGGCCGTTCCTTCATCGTCGCTGGGTCAAAATCCTGGAACTCCCTCCCTAACAGCACTGTGGGAGCACCTTCACCACACGGACTGCAGCGGTTCAAGAAGGCGGCTCACCACCACCTTCTCAAGGGGCAACTAGTGATGGGCAATAAATGCTGCCCTTGCCAGTGACGCCCACATCCCAGGAATGAATAAAAAAAAAAGGCCTTGTTGCACTCCCTCTATGGCAAGTATTTCCTTCCTTAGGTAAGGAGAGCAAAACTGTACACAATACTCCAGGTGTGGTCTCACCAGGGCCCTATATAATTGCAGTAAGACATCTTGGGGGAGAAATTCAGTATCGCCCCATTTGGGGCGCAATTATCGGCCGGGCGCAAAGATTAGTGCCTGGCGCTAATTATTGCCTCCGACTGCAAACTTGACTTCTATCGCCCCTGGAGGTGATTGGAGCGCTAAATCAGGCGCTTCATACCTCTCTTAAGGCGCAAAGGCCGAGGAGCGAGGCGCTACCTCAGAGCGCTGGTGAAGCTCATGTGATGTCAGTCAGCAATGGAACACACACACAATGGTGCCGGCCAGTTCTTAAAGGGGAGGGTCGATCTTGCTTTCCATCCACATCCTGCTCATTGCAGCCTTGAATCTCGGCCTGGAGAGATCTGCACATCAAATCTGCTGGAAAGAACAATGGAGAGGCCCAGGGAAAGAGCTCAGAGTGCAGCCCCCACAGTCTCTTCTAAATCGATACAAGGAAGGGCAAATCAAAATGAACCTGCAAAGTGCTGCTCAGTACCCAAAACTCCTTCACACAGCGTTGAATCTCTCCAGAAGTCTCTCTCTCTCTCTCTCAGAATGCGTGGTTCAAAAATGGCACCAACAATAAAAGGCAGGAAGCGGTCGCCTTTAAATAGCGCTCCCCCAGTCCCTTCATGATTGCAAAACGCTCCCCTCAACCTGTCGTTGCTAGCGGCAGGCGGTAAGGCAGGGTGCGCCACTCAATATCCGCTCCGGGGCGTTGCGCACTCGACTGACGTCACGATCTGCCGGCGCAGGAGATTGTGGCGGTAGTGTTTAGCGCCGCCGCAAATGTCTAGTTCATTTCGCGAGCGGCGCAAACATCGCCGCGCCCGGGCGCTAGATGCTTTGCGCCCCCATTAGCGCCCTCTTAAGGCGCTAACGGGAGGCGCAACCAACTGAATTTTTCCCCCCTTTACTCTTATTCTCAAACCCTCTTGTAATAAAGGCCAACATACCATTTGCTTTCCTAATTGCTTGCTGTACCTGCGTGTTAACTTTCAGTGATTCGTGTACAAGGACACCCAGGTCCCTCTGAACACCAACATTTCCCAATCTCTCACCATTTAAAAAAATACTCTGCTTTTCTATTTTACCTATGAAAGTAAAGAGTAAAGATGTCTTACTGCAATTATATAGGGCCCTGGTGAGACCACACCTGGAGTATTGTGTACAGTTTTGGTCTCCTTACCGAAGGAAGGATATACTTGCCATAGAGGGAGTGCAACGAAGGTTCACCAGACTGGTTCCTGGGATGAGAGGATTCTCCTATGAGGAGAGATTGAGTAGATTGGGCCTATACTCTCTGGAGTTTAGAAGAATGAGAGGTGATCTCATTGAAACACGCAAGATTCTGA
>JASTWF010002737.1:0-18014 GCA_030390025.1 Squalus acanthias
ATTGGCTTTCTTGATCACCTGCTGCACCTGCATACTAACTTTTTGATTTTCTTGCACCAAGACCCCCAGATCCCTTTGTACTGCAGTACTTTCCAGTTTCACGCCATTAAGATAATAACTTGCTCTCTGATTTTTCCTGCCAAAGTGCATAACCTCACATTTTCCAATATTGTATTGCATCTGCCAAATCTCTGCCCACTCTCCCAGCCTGTCTATATCCCCTTGTAGGTTTTTTATGTCCCCCTCACTCTCTACTTTCCCTCCCATCTTTGTATCATCTGCAAACTTTGATATGTTACACTCGGTCCCCTCCTCCAAATCGTTAATATAGATTGTAAAGAGTTGGGGACCCAGCACCGACCCCTGCGGAACACCACTGGCTACTGGTTGCCAGTCCGAGAATGAACCATTTATCCCAACTCTCTGCTTCCTGTTAGATAACCAATCCTCCACCCATGCCAGAATATTACCCCCAATCCAGTGATTTTTTATCTTGAGTAATAATCTTTTATGTGGCACCTTGTCGAATGCCTTCTGGAAGTCTAAATACACTACATCCACTGGTTCCAATTTATCCACCCTGTACATTATGTCCTCAAAGAACTCGAGAAAATTTGTCAGACATGACTTCCCCTTCATAAAGCCATGCTGACTTTGTCATATTAAATTATGTTTATCTAAATGTTCCATTACTGTCTCCTTAATAATAGACTCCAAAATTTTACCCACCACAGATGTTAGGCTAACTGGTCTATAATTTCCAGCCTTCTGCCTACAACCCTTTTTAAATAAGGGTGTTACATTAGCAGTTTTCCAATCTGCCGGGACCTTTGCTGAGTTCAGGGAGTTTTGGAAAATTATTACCAAAGCATCCACAATTCCTACTGCCACTTCCCTCAAGACCCTAGGATGTAAGCCATCAGGTCCAGGGGATTTATCCGTCTTGAGTCCCATTATTTTACTGAGTACCAATTCCTTAGTAATTTTAATCGTATTTAGCTCCTCCCCCACTAGAGCCCCCTGTTTGTCCAGTGTTGGGATATTCTTAGTGTCCTCTACCATAAAGACTGAAACAAAATATTTGTTCAGCATTTTTGCCATCTCCATGTTTCCCACCATTAATTTCCCGGTCTCATCCTCTAAGGGACCTACGTTTGCCTTAACCACCCTTTTTCTTTTTATATAACTATAGAAACTCTTGCTATCTGTTTTTATATTTTTTGCTAATTTATTTTCATAGTCTATTTTCCCTTTTTTAATCAATCCTTTAGTTACTTTTTGTTGTCTTTTGAAGACTTCCCAATCTTCCATCCTCCCACTAACTTTGGCTACCTTATATGTCCTTGTTTTTAGTTGGATACTTTCTTTAATTTCTTTACTTAGCCATGGATGGCTGTCATTTCTTTTACACCCTTTTTTCCTCAGTGGAATATATTTATTTTGAAAGTTGTAAAATAACTCTTTGAATGAACACCACTGCTCATGTACCGTCTTACCCTTTAATCTATTTTCCCAGTCCAGTTTAATCAATTCTGCTCTCATACCATCATAGTCTCCTTTATTCAAGCTCAGTACGCTTCTTTGAGAACCAACCTTCTCACCCTCTAATTGGATATGGAATTCAACCATGTTATGGTCACTCATTCCAAGGGGATCCTTAACTAGGACATTATTAATTAATCCAGACTCATTACACAGGACCAGGTCCAAGGTTGCTTGCCCCTTGTAGGATCAGTTACATACTGCTCAAGAAATCCATCCCTAAGACACTCAATAAACTCTTCCTCAAGGCTGCCCTGCCCAATTTGATTTGTCCAGTTAATATGATAGTTAAAATCCCCCATAATTATAGCTGTTCCCTTATTACATGCCTCAACTATTTCCTGATTAATACTTCTTCCAGCAGAGTTGCAACTATTAGGAGGCCTATATACTGCGCCCACCAGTGTTTTTTTCCCCTTATTATTCCTAATCTCTACCCAAACTGTTTCATTATCCTGATCTTTTGACCCAATATCATTTCTCTGTATTACAGTGATTCCTTCCTTTATTAACATAGCCACCCCCCCCCCCCTTCCTTCCTGCCTGTACTTCCTGATTGTTAAATACCCTGGCATATTTAATTCCCAGACGTTGTCACCCTGCAGCCATGTTTCTGTAATGGCCACAAGATCATACCAATACATAGTTATTTGTGCCGTTAACTCGTCAATTTTGTTACGAATGCTACGTGCATTCAGATAAAGAACTTTCAAATGTGTTTTGCGACACTTACTTCCTGCTTTTTCCTTATTTAACACTTTACCTTTTACTCCATACCTTCTGTCCCTTCCTGACATGCTTTCCTCTGTCTCCCTGCTCAGGTTCCCAACCCCCTCTAAACTGCCCCAACAAAAACTCTCAGGGCAGGCACTGCAAGGGTTTTATACAGAGTAAAGCTCCCTCTAGAATGTCCCATCAAAAACTCCCACGAAAGGTACAGCACTGGTTAGATACAGAATAAAGCTCCCTCTACACTGCCCCATCACACATTCCCAGGTCAGGGACAGCAAGGGTTAGATACAGAGTAAAGCTCCCTCTAAACTGACGCTTCACCCATACCCAGGGCAGGGACAGCGCGTGTTCGACAGAGAGTAAAGCTCGCTCTACACTGTCCCATCAAACATAACCAGGGCAGGGACAGCGCGTGTTCGATACAGAGTAAAGCTCCCTCTACACTGTCCCATCACACAGTTCCAGGGCAGGGACAGCACGGGTTAGATACAGAGTAAATCTCGCTCTACACTTTAGCATCAACCACTCCCAGGGCAGGTGCAGTACAGGTTAGATACAGAGTAAAGCTCCTTCTACACTGTCCCATCAAACACTTCCAGGGATAGTACTGCATGTGTTAGATACAGAGGATTGCTCCCTCTACACTGTCCCATCAAACATTCACTGGGCAGGTACAGCATGGGTTATATACAGAGTAAAGCTCACACGAAACTGTCCCATCAAACACTCCCAGGGCAGGTCGTGCACATTTCAGATGCAGAGTAAATCTCCCTCTACACTGTCCCATCAAACACTCCCAGGGTAGGTACTGAACGGATTAGATACAGAGTAAAGCTCCCTCTACACTGTCCCATCAAACACTCCCAGTGCAGGCAGTGCATGGGTGAAATACAGAGTAAAGCTCCCTCTACACTCTCCCATCACACAGTCCCAGGGCAGGGACAGCACGGGTTAGCTACAGATTAAAGCTGTCTCTAGGCTGTCCCATCACACATTCTCAGGACAAGGACAGCAAGGGTTTGATACAGAGTAAAGCTCCCTCTAAACTGCCACAACAAAAACTCTCAGGGCAGGCACTGCAAGGGTTTTATACAGAGTAAAGCTCCCTCTAGAATGTCCCATCAAAAACTCCCACGAAAGGTACAGCACTGGTTAGATACAGAATAAAGCTCCCTCCACACTGCCCCATCACACATTCCCAGGTCAGGGACAGCAAGGGTTAGATACAGAGTAAAGCTCCCTCTAAACTGACGCTTCACCCATCCCAGGGCAGAGACAGCGCGTGTTCGATAGAGAGTAAAGCTCCCTCTAGACTGTCCCATCAAACATAACCAGGGCAGGGACAGCACGGGTTAGATACAGAGTAAAGCTCCCTCTACACTTTCCCATCAAATACACCCAGGGTATGTACAGCACGGGCTAGATACAGATTGATTCTCCATCTACACAGTCCCATCAAACACTCCCAGGGCAGGTACAGCACGGATAAGATACAGAGTAAAGCTCCCTCTACACTGTCCGATCAAACACTCTCAGGGCAGGTACTGCATGGGTTATATACAGAGTGAGGCTCCCTCTACACACTCACATCAAACGCTCTCAGGGCAGGTAAAGCGCGGATTAGATACAGAGTAAAGCTCCCTCGACACTGTCCCATCAAACACTCCCAGGGCAGGTACAGCACGGGTTAGATACAGAGTAAAGCTCCCTCTACACTGTCCCATCAAACACTCCCAGGGCAGGTACAGCGCGGGTTAGATACAGAGTAAAGCTCCCTCTACACTGTCCCATCAAACACTCCCAGGGCAGGTACAGCACGGGTTAGATACGGAGTAAAGCTCCTTCTACACTGTCCCATCAAACATTCCCAGTTTATCTAATGTATAGGTTACATTTTATATTAAAGCTCCCTCTGAGCACTCCAATCAATTCAGTTCGAGGCCTATGAATAGGGCTGAGGGAAAACTTTTGCCAGAAATTGACATCTTGTTTTGGGGTAAAGACAATGATCCATTCATGAGAGGCAAGACAGAATGTGGAAATAGGAGAAAGAGGCAGAGAGGGAGAGGATACAGGAAATCTCCACGCACACATTTGTGATGTCACTATGTACGGTGACTTGTGGGAATCTTTCCCCATTCTGAACATGGATATCATCTTTACTTTATTCTCCTATAACTTAGAGAAATGTCCCAAAAATCAATTGTTGCTGGAATCCGTTGAGACATTTGCATTTCTCTCTTTAAATCTGTTCTGTGTTGGTGGGGAAACATTTATTGTATTTCTGTCGCTCAATACTCTAATCTGGGACTTCTATTTCTGTGTTTATTTACATAAACGCCTCACTGGTTTCCATGAAGTGTTCATGGCAGCAAAACCAGATCAACAAAGTCACTTATTGATTCGTTTCAACTCACAACAAGGGTTTATTTTAAGAATATTGACAGTTGGTACAAAATTAATAGAAATATCTCCAACAGTGACGTTGGATTCAGTTTTGTTCAATTAGAACAGATGTGATTTATAACAAAGGAAAAAATATTAAAATTAATAATTCAGTTCTGAAAGCTCTGCTGCTGAAATCAATGGGACATCTGTGAACAGGCTGGTGTTCCACTGGATGTCCATTTAGCGGAAGCTTCAACCCATTGAAACTAAACAAGTTAAAACAGTGAGCAGAGGAGTGTCCTACAATCGCAGTAATGTCTGAGCTTTTAACATATCGCAACTTGGATTTTAAAATGTTGTCATTTAGAAAGAACTTGCATTTATATAGCGCCTTTCACTGCCTCAGGACATCCCAAAGCGCTTTACAGACAATGAGAACTTTGGAAATATAGTCACTGTTGTAAAGTAGGAAATGCTGCAGCAAATTTGCGCACAGCAAGATCCCACAAACAGCAAGGAGATATTGACCAAAATATCTGTGTTTAGTGATTTTGGTTGAGGGATAAATATTAACCAGGACACCAGGGCGAACTCCCCTGCTCTTCTTTAAAATAGTGCCATGGGATCTTTTATATTCACTTGAGAGGACAGATGGTGTCTCGGTTTAACGTCTCATCTGAAAGGTGGCTCCTCCGACAGTGCAGCACTCCCTCAGCACTGCACTGGGAGTGTCGGCCTAGATTATGGGCTCAAGCCTCTGGGTTGGGCTTGAACCTATGAACTCCTAACTCCGAGGCGAGAGTGATCCCACTGAGCCGAGGCTGTTAACATATCACAGCTTGTATTTAAAAATGTTGCCATTAAGCCCAGTGTGTCTAAAGTTCAGGGCCTGAGCCCAGTCTTACACCGATCCATTTAATTGTCAGGGCCTGGTTCTCTTATCTTGCCTGGGATGTTATTCCCACACTGTTGCAAAGGTGCACGGGATTTCCACTGGATCCATATAAAAGTGTCAGCGATTCCGCAAAGGAATATCTGGGAGTGCCCGAGGCTGAAGGACTCACAGAACTTGAGTTTTACACTGCGTGAGGTTCACCGTCAGAGCAGCTGGAAGCTGGGATTGTTCTCCTTAGAGCCGAGAATGTTCAGGGGAGATTTAATAGAGGTGTTCAAAATCATGAGGGGTTTTGATCGAGTAAATAGAGAGAAACTTCCTCCCACCCTCCCTCTCTCCCTCCATCCCTCCCTCCATCCCCTCCCTCCATCCCTCCCACCCTCTCTCCCTCCCTCCCTCCATCCCCCTCCCTCCCTCCCACCATCCCTCCATCCATCCCTCCATACCTCCCCCCTCCCTCCATCCATTCCTCCCTCCCTCCCTCCATCTTTCCTCCATTCCTCCCTCCCTCCATCCTTCCATCCCTACCTCCTACCCTCCCTCTCTCCCTCCCTCCCTCTCTCCCTCCATCCATCCCTCCCTCCATCTTTCCTCCATTCCTCCCTCCCTCCATCCATCCATCCTTCCTCCATCCCTCCCTCTCTCCCTCCCTCCCTCTCTCCCTCCATCCATCCCTCCATTCCTCCATCCCTCTATCCCTCCCTCCATCTTTCTTCCATTCCTCCCTCCCTCCATCCATCCATCCCTTCCTCCATCCCTCCCTCTCTCCCTCCCTCTCTCTCTCCCTCCCTCAGCCCAGCCGAATCTTATTTTTCCTTTGCAGGGTTTCTGCTTCCATCGATGAGGATTCCTCAGCTGGTGTTTTCTGTTCCCAATTCCTCCACCGGGCTTTCATATTAACAAATAAGACAGAGCGATGGAAAATATACATATTTAATCCCCGCAAAAAACAAAACAAAAAACTGACAAGAAGAAAACTGTGACCTTCCCGGAGAGGGAGTTAGCTGGGAACGGGCACTCAGGAGAAATTCTAGTTGGGATCGGGCCGGGTATTTTTCCTTTTTTTTAAATTAAAAAAATATATGGGAAAAATAAACAAATATTGTTTGGGGAAACCGGCGACTTCCAGCTGCTCTTTTTGTCCTTCCCCTTCTCACTGTTGAGGACGGGCCCGGGCCCGACTGGAGCTCGCTGCCGCGGTGTGTAGGGAAGGGAGGACACAAGCTGTCGCTCCGTGGAGAGACTTGGAGAAACTGGGGCTGTTCTCCTGAGAGCAGAGAAGGCTCAGGGAGATTTACCAGAATGGTACCAGGGATGAATGACTAGAAACACTAGTTCAGGCCCAGCTGGAGCATTGTGTCCAATTCTGGGCCCCGCACTTTAGAGAGGACGTGCAGGCTTTGGAGAGGATACAGGAGAGATTTACTAGAATGGTACCAGGGATGAGGGACTTCAGTTAATGTGGAGAGACTGGAGAAGATGGGGTTGTTCTCCTTAGAGGAGAGAAGGCTAAGAGGAGATTTGATAGACGGGTTCAAAATCATGAAGGGTTTAGATAGAGAAAATAAAGAGAAACTGTTTCCAATGATTGAAGGGTCGATAACCGGAGGGCACAGATTTAAGGTGATTGGAGAATGAACCAGAGGTGATATGAGGAAAAAGGTCTTTACACAACCAGTGATTAGGATTTGGAATGCACTGCCTTATAGGGTGGTGGATACAGATTCAATAGAGTCCTTCAAAATGGAACTGCATAGATACTTGAAGGAGAAAATACAGCAGGGACATGGGGAAAGAGCAGGGCGGGGGGGGGTGAGACTGACTGGATTGCTCTTCGAAAGAGCCAGCACAGACTCGATGGGCGGAATGGCTCCTTCTGTGCTGTACTATTCTGGGATTCTATGAAGCTGTTTCCACTGGCAGGAGGGTCATTATACAGAGGGCGCAGATTCATTAGCTATTACTGCACGAGACCATGTCTCTGTTTATATTACACTAGACCCTGTCTCTGTTTATATTACACTAGGCCCTGTCTCTGTTTATATTACACTAGGCCCTGTCTCTCTTTATATTACACTAGACCCTGTCTCTGTTAATATTACACTAGACCCTGTCTCTGTTTATATTACACTAGACCCTGTCTCTGTTTATATTACACTAGACTCTGTCTCTGTTTATATTTCACTAGACCTTGTGTCTGTTTATATTACATTAGGTCCTGTCTCTGTTTATATTACACTAGACCCTGTCTCTGTTTATATTACACTAGACCCTGTCTCTGTTTATATTACACTAGCCCCTGTCTCTGTTTATATTACACTAGACCCTGTCTCTGTTTATATTACACTAGACCCTGTCTCTGTTTATTTTACACTAGACCCTGTCTCTGTTTATATTACACTAGACTCTGTCTCTGTTTATATTTCACTAGACCTTGTGTCTGTTTATATTACATTAGGTCCTGTCTCTGTTTATATTACACTAGACCCTGTCTCTGTTTATATTACACTAGACCCTGTCTCTGTTTATATTACACTAGACCCTGTCTCTGTTTATATTACACTAGACCCTGTCTCTGTTTATATTACACTAGACCTGTCTCTGTTTATATTACACTAGACCCTGTCTCTGTTTATATTCACTGGACCCTGTCTCTGTTTATATTACACTAGACCCTGTCTCTGTTTATATTACACTAGGTCCCTGTCTCTGTTTATATTACACTAGGTCCTGTCTCTGTTTATATTACACTAGACCCTGTCTCTGTTTATATTACACTAGACCTGTCTCTGTTTATATTACACTAGTCCCTGTCTCTGTTTATATTACACTAGACCCTGTCTCTGTTTATATTACACTAGACCCTGTCTCTGTTTATATTACACTAGACCCTGTCTCTGTTTATATTACACTAGACCCTGTCTCTGTTTATATTACACTAGACCCTGTCTCTGTTTATATTACACTAGACCCTGTCTCTGTTTATATTACACTGGACCCTGTCTCTGTTTATATTACACTAGACCCTGTCTCTGTTTATATTACACTAGACCCTGTCTCTGTTTATATTACACTAGGACCTGTCTCTGTTTATATTACACTAGACCCTGTCTCTGTTTATATTTCACTAGACCCTGTCTCTGTTTATATTACACTAGACCCTGTCTCTGTTTATATTACACTAGACTCTGTCTCTGTTTATATTTCACTAGACCCTGTCTCTGTTTATATTACACTGGACCCTGTCTCTGTTTATATTACACTGGACCCTGTCTCTGTTTATATTACACTGGACCCTGTCTCTGTTTATATTACACTAGACCCTGTCTCTGTTTATATTACACTGGACCCTGTCTCTGTTTATATTACACTGGACCCTGTCTCTGTTTATATTACACTGGACCCTGTCTCTGTTTATATTACACTAGACCCTGTCTCTGTTTATATTACACGAGACCCTGTCTCTGTTTATATTACACTAGACCTTGTCTCTGTTTATATTACACTAGACCCTGTCACTGTTTATATTACACTAGACCCTGTCTCTGTTTATATTAGACTGGACCCTGTCTCTGTTTATATTATACTAGACCCTGTCACTGTTTATATTACACTAGACCTTGTCTCTGTTTATATTTGACTAGACCCTGTCTAGGTTTATATTACACTAGACCCTGTCTCTGTTTATATTACACTGGACCCTGTCTCTGTTTATATTACACTAGACCTTGTCTCTGTTTATATTACACTAGACTCTGTCTCTGTTTATATTACATTAGGTCCTGTCTCTGTTTATATTACACTAGACCCTGTCTCTGTTCATATTACACTAGGCCCTGTCTCTGTTTATCTTACACTAGACCCTGTCTCTGTGTATATTACACTAGACCCTGTCTCGGTCTATATTACACTAGACCCTGTCTCTGTTTATATTACACTAAACACTGTCTCTGTTTATATTACACTAGACCCTGTCTCTGTTTATATTACACTAGGCCCTGTCTCAGTTATTACTGCACTCGGCCATGACTGAAATATATTACACTATACCCTGTCCCTGTTCTTAATGCACTAGACCGTGTCTAAAATATTACTGAACTAGATACTTTCTCTATTTATTGTACAACAGACCCTGTCTCAGTTATTACTGCTCTAGACAATGCGCCTGTTAGATAGACAGACAGATGATAGATAGCGGGATAGATAGATATTGATATAAGTAAAGATATTTATTTGCGTCTGTGAGAGGATGCAACCATTGTTTTTACTTAGGAGCACGTTTATTCTTGCGAATAGCTGTCAGCAACTGCGTGTAATTTCTAATTGATCTGGTATTTTGTCGGTAATATTTGTGTTGAAAGGATGGGGTGAATCTTGGAACAATCGCCCAGAGATGAACTGGGATTGAGGGACAGACTAAAGGTGAGCAATAGTGCACTGAACTTTGCACTAATTAGTGGCAAACTGTGTGTGTTAAAGTTTACTAATTCACACTGGTGTTGTCCTGTGCCGATTGCTCACAGTTTTTAATGTTAAGGATTGTTTTCCTGCAGTATTTTCTATTGAGCTTTCACGTGACCCGCTGATTGTGTGACAGAGCCTGGAGCCGTGACCTCACAGCACCGCCGGATGAGCGGCCGCAGGGTCCTAATGTCCACCAGGTTCACAAACTCACATCTGATTAAGAGGAACAACTGAAAAGATCACAGACAAAGTGTTTGCTTTATATATGTATGATGTGTGTGTACAAACACATTTTTGTTAATGTTTGCTAGTGCAATCCACGAAAAAATGATTATGTTCACCAGTTATTGTTCTCCATTTTCTTTTCTTTTATTCAACATCTAATTGCAGATAGTTTAATATCTTTAACATTTATTGATAGCACATTCTCTGAGTGCTCTTGTTTAGAAAGTGATGTCACACTGACCAGTCCGTTACCATGGTGAGCCTGTCTGTCCGCAGTATTCAGTTGGGAAGGGAATGAAATCACACCGAGGATAATGAGCAGCTACCCACCAGTCTCTGTGGTTTATTGTCCAGTGATCACCTCAGCATCACACAGAATCTCCTGATAATTACCTCGAGTGTGTGGTGATTGGTGCAAGTGATGGTAAAAATGAAACTGTACCTATACCTGACATGAGGTTAATAAATCTGTAATTATCTGACTTATTATTCCCCCGTTTGGAAAGGAATGAAACTCTTGCTAATCTCCAGAGAATTCCACACTATTTCTGTTTCCACAATCTTCTATTTCTTGAGAAATACTTTCACTGTTTCATCCCAACCTCTTCCAGTATTTTTGGGCACATACTACCAGGGCCTGCTGACTCCCCCATATTCAGGGCCTTTACCCTTTAAACGTGGAGATGCATTTTTTAATTCACCACTACAGGGAATGAGCAGAGTGTTTATCGCAAGCCTGTGATTTTCCTTCCATTAGAGATATGAAATTGGCCATGGGGGTTGGAGGAATGTAAAAGAGGTGGAATCTCGCTCTCCGCCCGGTATCCGACATGCCCAATATTCAGAGCTATTGAAGTCCGTGGAGTGGAATATTGGGCGGGGGCGTATCACGGGCGGTCGATGCCACACCGCCTGTTCTGTGTCCCCGGCCCACCAGGTCTGATTTCAGGCCTCTGATCAGGTGACATCGGGCACTCCGAGTGGCAGAGGGTCAGAGGTCGCACAGATGTTGCTCTGGCGACCAAGTGACACTGATGACGCTGCATTGTTTTGGTGATGATGTCACGAGGTGATTATGTGTTGCTGACGGGAACTGGTAAAGTGATAAAACTGTAATGCAGTATACAGGAACTTACACTGATACTAACATGTTGCTGGGGTAGTGGAGTCACACTGTGCTGTCAAACACTATCAGGGCAGGTACAGCACGTGTTAGATACAAAGTAAAGCTCTCTCTACACTGTCCCATCAAACACTCCCAGGGCAGGTACAGCACGGGTTAGATACAGAGTAAAGCTCCCTCTACACTGTCCCATCAAACACTCCCAGGACAGGTACAGCACTGGTTAGATACAGAGTAAAGCTCCCTCTACACTGTCCCATCAAACACTCCCAGGGCAGGTACAGCACTGGTTAGATACAGAGTAAAGCTCCCTCTACACTGTCCCATCAAACACTCCCAGGGCAGGTACAGCACAGGTTATCTACAGAGTAAAGCTCCCTCTACACTGTCCCATCAAACACTCCCAGGGCAGGTACAGCACAGGTTAGATACAGAGTAAAGCTCTCTCTACACTGTCCCATCAAACACTCCCAGGGCAGGTACAGCACGGGTTATCTACAGAGTAAAGCTCCCTCTACACTGTCCCATCAAACACTCCCAGGGCAGGTACAGCACGGGTTATCTACAGAGTAAAGCTCCCTCTACACTGTCCCATCAAACACTCCCAGGGCAGGTACAGCACGGGTTATCTACAGAGTAAAGCTCCTCTACACTTTCCCATCAAACACTCCCAGGGCAGGTACAGCGCTGGTTAGATACAGAGTAAAGCTCCCTCTACACTGTCCCATCAAACACTCCCAGGGCAGGTACAGCACAGGTTATCTACAGAGTAAAGCTCCCTCTACAGTGTCCCATCAAACACTCCCAGGGCAGGTACAGCACAGGTTAGATACAGAGTAAAGCTCCCTCTACACTGTCCCATCAAACACTCCCAGGGCAGGTACAGCACGGGTTATCTACAGAGTAAAGCTCCCTCTACACTGTCCCATCAAACACTCCCAGGGCAGGTACAGCACGGGTTATCTACAGAGTAAAGCTCCCTCTACACTGTCTCATCAAACACTCCCAGTTTATCTAATGTATAGGTTACATTTTAGATTAAAGCTCCCTCTGCGCACTCCAATCAATTTGGTTCGAGGCCTATGAATAGGGCTGAGGGAAAACTTGTGTCAGACGTTGTGTCTTGTTTTTGAGCAAAAACAATGAACCATTCTTGAGAGGCAAGACAGAAGGTGGAAATAGGAGAGAGAGGCAGAGAGGGAGAGGATACAGGAAATCTCCACACACACAGTTGTGATGTCACAATGTGCGGTGACTTGTGGGAATCTTTCCCCATTCTGAACATGGATATCATCTTTACTTTATTCTCCTATAACTTAGAGAAATGTCTCAAAAACAATTGTTGCTGGAATCCGTTGAGACATTTGCATTTCTCTCTTTATTTCTGTTCTGTGTTGATGGGGAAACATTTACTATGTTTCTGTCGCTCAATACTCTAATCTGGGACTTCTATTTCTGTGTTTATTTACATAAACGCCTCACAGGTTTCCATGAAGTGTTCATGGCAGCAAAACCAGATCAACAAAGTCACTTATTGATTCGTTTCAACTCACAACAAGGGTTTATTTTAAGAATATTGACATTTGGTACAAAATAAGTAGAAATATCCTCAACAAGTGACGTTGGCTTCAGTTCTGTTCAATTAAAACAGATGTGATTTATAACAGAGGAAAAAATATTAAAATTAATAAATCAGTTCTGAAAGTTCTGCTGCCGAGATCAATGGGACATCTGTGAACAGGCTGGTGATCCACTGGATGTCCATTTAGTGGAAGCTTCAACCCATTAAAATGTTGTCATTTAGAAAGATCTTGCATTTATATAGCGCCTGTCACTGCCTCAGGACGTCCCAAAGCGCTTTACAGACAATGAAGAACTTTGGAAGTATAGTCACTGTTGTAAAGTAGGAAATGCTGCAGCCAATTTGCGCACAGCAAGCTCCCACAAACAGCAAGGAGATATTGACCAAAATATCTGTGTTTAGTGATTTTGTTGAGTGTTAAATATTCAGCAACAAACCAGGGCGAACACCCCTGCTTTATAGAGTCATAGATTCATACAGACATAATGGCACAGAAGGAGGCCATTCGGCACATCAAGTCCCTCTACACTCTCACATTCAACACTCCCAGGGCAGGTGCAGCACGGGTTAGATACACAGTGATGCTCTCTCTACACTATCAGATCAAACACTCCCAGTGCAGGTCCAGCACGGAATAGATATGGAATAAAGCTCCCTCTACACTGCCCCATCAAACACTCCAAGGCAGGTACACCACGGGTTAGATACAGAGTAAAGCTCCCTCTACACTGTCCCATCAAACACTCCCAGGGCAGGTACAGCACGGGTTAGATACAGAGTAAAGCTCCCTCTACACTGACCCATCAAACACTCCTAGGGCAGGGACAGCACGGCTTACATGCAGTGTAAAGCACCCTATGCACTGTGCTAGCAAAGTCTCCAAGTGCAGGTACAGCATGGGTAAGATACAGAGCAAAGCTCCCTCAACACGGTCCCACCAAACACTCACCCGGCAGGTACAGCACGGGTTAGATACAAAGTAATGCTCCCTCTACATTGTCCCATCAAACACTCTCGGGACATGTATTGCACGGGTTAGATACAGAGAAAATCTCCCGCTGCACTGTCCCATCCAGCACTCCCAGAGCAGGTACAGAAGGGGTTAGATACAAAGTAAATCTCCCTCTACACTGACCCATGAAAATATCCCAGGGCAGGTACAGCGCAGGTTAGATACAGAGTAAAGCTGCCTCTATACTGTCCCATCAAACATTCCCAGGGTAGGCACAGCGCGTGTAAGATGCAGAGTAAAGCTGCCTCTACACTGTTCCATTAAAAACTCCCAGGGCAGGTACAGCAAGGGTTCGATACAATGTAAAGCTCCCTCTACACTGTCCCATCAAACACTCCCAGGGCAGGTACAGCAAGGGTTCGATACAATGTAAAGCTCCCTCTACACTGTCCCATCAAACACTCCCAGGGCAGGTACAGCACGGGTTAGATACAGAGTAAAGCTCCCTCTACACTGTCCCATCAAACACTCCCAGGGCAGGTACAGCACGGGTTAGATACAGAGTAAAGCTCCCTCCACACTGTCCCATCAAACACTCCCAGGGCAGGTACAGCAAGGGTTCGATACAATGTAAAGCTCCCTCTACACTGCCCCATCAAACACTCCCAGGGCAGGTATAGTGCAGGTTAGATACAGATTAAATCACTCGCTACACTGTCCCATCAAACACTCCCAGGCCAGGTCCAGCACGGAATAAATATAGAATAAAGCTCTCTCTACACTGTCCCATCAAACACACACAGGCCAGGGACAGCATGGGTTAGATAAAGAGTAAATCTCCCTCTAAACTCTCCCATCCAACACTCCCAGGGCAATTACAGCATGGGTTAGAACAAGAGTGAAGCTCCCTCGACACTGTCCCACCAAACACTCCCAGGGCAGTTACAGCACGGGTTAGATACTGAGTAAAGCTCCCTCAACACTGTCCCACCAAACACTCCCAGGGCAGGTAAAGCACGGGTTAGATACAGATTAAATCTCCCGCTACACTGTCCCATCAAACCCTCCCAGGCCAGGTCCAGCACGGAATAAATATAGAATAAAGCTCTCTCTACACTGTCCCATCAAACACACACAGGCCAGGGACAGCATGGGTTAGATAAAGAGTAAAGCTCCCTCTAAACTCTCCCATCCAACACTCCCAGGGCAATTACAGCATGGGTTAGAACAAGAGTGAAGCTCCCTCTACACTGTCCCACCAAACACTCCCAGGGCAGTTACAGCACGGGTTAGATACTGAGTAAAGCTCCCTCAACACTGTCCCACCAAACACTCCCAGGGCAGGTAAAGCACGGGTTAGAACAGAGTAAAGCTCCCTCTACACTGGCCCATCAAACACACCAAGGGCAGGGACAGCACGGGTTAGCTACAGAGTAAGGTTCCATCTATACTGTCCCAAATCACACACCCAGGGCAGGGACAGCATGGGTTAGATAAAGTGTAAATCTCCCTCTACACTGCCCCATCAAACACTCCCAGCGCAGGTACAGCACAGGTTAGATACAGATCAAATCTCCCTCTACACTGACCCTTCAAACACTCCCAGACCAGGTATAGCATGGTTTAGATACGCAGTAAAGCTCCATCTACATGTTCCCATCAAACACTCCCAGGGCAGGTACAGCACGGGTTAGATACAAAGAAAAGCGCACTCTACATTGTCCCATCAAACAAACCCAGGCAATTAGAGCACGGATTAGATACAGAGTAAAGCTCCCTCTACACTGTCCCATCAAACACTCCCAGGATAGGTACAGCACGGGTTAGCTACAGAGTAAAGCTCCCTCTACACTGTCCCGAAGCACACATCCAGTGCAGGGACAGCATGGGTTAGATACAAAGTAAATGTCCCCTACACTGTCCCATCCAACACTCCCTGGGCAGGTAAAGTACAGGTTAGATACAGAGTAAAGCTCCGTCTACACTGTCCCATCAAACACTCCCAGGGCAGGGACATCACGGGTTGGCTGCAGAGTAAAGCTCCCTCTGCACTTTCCCAGCAAAGTCTCCCAGTGCAGGTACAGAATGGGTTAGATTCAGTGTAAATCTCCCTCAACACCGCCCCATCAAACAGTCAAAGGGCAGGTACAGTACAGGTCAGATACAGATTAAAACTCCCTCGACGTTACTCCAACAAACAATCCCAGGGCAGGTACAGCACGGTTTAGATACAGAGTAAAGTCCCCTCTGAACTGTCCCATCAAACACTCCCAGGGCAGGTACAGCATTGGTTAGATACAGAGTAAAGCTCCTTCTACAATGTCCCAAATCACACAGCCAGGGCAGAGACAGCAAGGGTTAGATACTGATTAAAGCTCCCTCTACACTGTCCCATCAAACACACCCAGGACAGGTACAACACGGGTTCGAAACAATGTAAAGCTCCCTCTACACTGTCCCAACAAACACTCCCAGGGCAGGGACAGCACAGGTTAGATACAGAGTAACGCTCCCTCTAAATTGTCCCAACAAACACTCCCAGAACTGGTAAAGCACGGGTTAGCTACAGAGTAAAGCTCCTTCTGCACTTTCCATTCAAATTCTCCCAGGGCAGATACAGCACGGGTTTAATATAGAATAAAGTTCCTTCTACACTCACACAAATCACAGATCCAGGGCAGGGACAGCACGGGTTGGATACAAATTAAATCTCCCTCTACATTTTCCCATCAAACACTCCCATGGCAGGGACTCCATGGGGTAGATACAAAGTAAAGTGACCTCGACACTTTCCCATCAAACACTCCTTGGGCAACTACAGCACGGGTTATATACAGAGTAAAGCTCCCTCGACACTGTCCCATCAAACACTCCCAGGGCAGGTAAAGTACAGTTTAGATACAGAGTAAAGCTCCCTCTACACTGTCGTACCAAACACTGCCAGGCCAGGTACAGCACGGTTTAGATACAGAGGAAAGCTCACTCTACACTTTTCCATCAAACACTCCCAGGGCAGGTACAGCACGGGTTAGATACAAATTAAATCTCCCTCTACACTGTCACATCAAACATTCACAGGGCAGGTACTGCACGGGTTAGATACAGAGTAAAGCTCCCTCTACACTGTCCCGTTAATCACTACCAGGGCAGGTACAGCACGGGTTAGATAAAGCTTAAAGCTCCCTCTACATTGTCCCATCAAACACTCCTATGGCAGGGACATCATGGGTTAGATACAAAGTAAAGTGACATCGACACTTTCCCATCAAACACTCCTTGGGCAACTACAGCACGGGTTACATACAGAGTAAAGCTCCCTCGACACTGTCCCATCAAACACTCCCAGGGCAGGTAAAGTACAGTTTAGATACAGAGTAAAGCTCCCTCTACACTGTCGTACCAAACACTGCCAGGCCAGGTACACCACGGTTTAGATACAGAGGAAAGCTCACTCTACAATGTCCCATCAAACACTCCCAGGGCAGGTACAGTGTGGGTTAGATAAAGCTTAAAGCTCCCTCTACATTGTCCCATCAAACACTCCTATGGCAGGGACACCATGGGTTAGATACAAAGTAAAGTGACATCGACACTTTCCCATCAAACACTCCTTGGGCAGGTACAGCACGGGTTTTATACAGAGTAAGGCTCCCTCTACACTGTCACATCAAACACTCCCAGGGCAGGTAAAGTACAGTTTACATACAGAGTAAAGCTTCCTCTACACTGTCGTACCAAACACTGCCAGGCCAGGTACTGCACGGTTTAGATGCAGAGTAAAGCTCACTCTACACTGTCCCATGAAACACTCCCAGGGCAGGTACAGCACGGGTTAGCTACAGAGTAAAGCTCCCACTACACTGTTCCATCAAACACTCCCAGGGTAGGTACAGCACGGTTTAGATACAGAGTAAATCGCCCTCTACACTGTCCCATCAAACACTCCCAGGGCAGGTACAGCACGGGTTAGCTACAGAGTAAAGGTCCTTCTACACTGTCCCAAATCACACACCCGGGGCAGGGACTGCTTGGTTCAGATACAGTGCAATTCTCCCTCGAAGCTGCCCCATCCAACAATCCCAGGGCAGGTACAGAGCACGTTAGATACAGA
>JASTWF010002738.1:0-18007 GCA_030390025.1 Squalus acanthias
CCCTCACTGTAACACTCTGATATACCCCAGACCCCTCACTGTAACAGTCTGAGCTCCCTCACACAGATTATCTGGTCATTTATCACATTGCTGTTTGTGGGATCCTGCTGTGCGCAAATTGGCTGCCGCGTATCTGACATTGGAACAGTGACTCCACTTCAAAAACAAATACTCGATTGGCTGTGAAGCGCTTTGGGACGTCCGGAGGCCGTGAGAGCCACTGCACATCAACGCAAAACCATTCCTGCACCCGCTGCCGAACGGGACAAATCTGTCTCTCTGAGACAGAAGGGAAAATTCTGCACACGTTTCCTGTGGGTGGGGGTGGCGATCCTGCAGCAGCTCCAAGCAGAGCTGGACTGGGGAAGATTGTCGGCTTCGGTACTGCTTTAAAGGGCCAGGGGTTGCAATTATATTCCACCCGCCACTCTGAGCGAAGCCTCTCTCCCAACATCTCTCTCTCTCTCTCAGCTACTAATCAGGATTGTCAGTGTAGGCTGGAAGCTGGAGGAGGAGGAAGAGGGTGCTGGTGATGGGGGAGGGGGGGTTTCAGACGGAATCCTGCAAAACCTTCCTCGGTCTGATCATTCAAGCTCGTCCCCCTCCCCAATACACCCTCGCAACTGTCGCACTTTCTACTGCCTTCACTATCGCACTTCGAGGATCATACCTCTGTACAATGAAAACAACCTACATATTCCCCCTCACTTGACCAGACTCTGAGAGAGATCCCTGAATAAATACTGCAGGATATTCCCCCTCACCTCACCAGACTCTGTGAGAGATCCTGAACAAATACTGCAGGATATTCACCCCCACCCACCAGACTGTGTGACAGACCCTGAATAAATACTGCAGGATATTCACCCACTGCCCAGACTGTGTGACAGACCCTGAATAAATACTGCAGGATATTCACCCTCACTGCCCAGACTGTGTGAGAGATCCTGAATAAATACTGCAGGATATTCACCCACTGCCCAGACTGTGTGACAGACCCTGAATAAATACTGTAGGATATTCACCCTCACTGCCCAGACTGTGTGACAGACCCTGAATAAATACTGCAGGATATTCACCCTCACTGCCCAGACTGTGTGACAGACCCTGAATAAATACTGCAGGATATTCACCCTCACTGCCCAGACTGTGTGACAGACCCTGAATAAATACTGCAGGATATTCACCCTCACTGCCCAGACTGTGTGACAGACCCTGAATAAATACTGCAGGATATTCACCCCCACTGCCCAGACTGTGTGATAGACCCTGAATAAATACTGCAGGATATTCACCCTCACTGCCCAGACTGTGTGACAGACCCTGAATAAATACTGCAGGATATTCACCCTCACTGCCCAGACTGTGTGACAGACCCTGAATAAATACTGCAGGATATTCACCCACTGCCCAGACTGTGTGACAGACCCTGAATAAATACTGCAGGATATTCACCCACTGCCCAGACTGTGTGACAGACCCTGAATAAATACTGCAGGATATTCACCCCACTGCCCAGACTGTGTGAGAGACCCTGAATAAATACTGCAGGATATTCACCCTCACTGCCCAGACTGTGTGACAGACCCTGAATAAATACTGCAGGATATTCACCCACTGCCCAGACTGTGTGACTAGACCCTGAATAAATACTGCAGGATATTCACCCTCACTGCCCAGACTGTGTGACAGACCCTGAATAAATACTGCAGGATATTCACCCCACTGCCCAGACTGTGTGAGCAGACCCTGAATAAATACTGCAGGATATTCACCCTCACTGCCCAGACTGTGTGACAGACCCTGAATAAATACTGCAGGATATTCACCCACTGCCCAGACTGTGTGACAGACCCTGAATAAATACTGCAGGATATTCACCCTCACTGCCCAGACTGTGTGACAGACTCTGAATAAATACTGCAGGATATTCACCCTCACTGCCCAGACTGTGTGACAGACCCTGAATAAATACTGCAGGATATTCACCCTCACTGCCCAGACTGTGTGACAGACCCTGAATAAATACTGCAGGATATTCACCCTCACTGCCCAGACTGTGTGACAGACCCTGAATAAATACTGCAGGATATTCACCCTCACTGCCCAGACTGTGTGACAGACCCTGAATAAATACTGCAGGATATTCACCCTCCACTGCCCAGACTGTGTGACAGACCCTGAATAAATACTGCAGGATATTCACCCTCACTGCCCAGACTGTGTGACAGACCCTGAATAAATACTGCAGGATATTCACCCTCACTGCCCAGACTGTGTGACAGACCCTGAATAAATACTGCAGGATATTCACCCTCACTGCCCAGACTGTGTGACAGACCCTGAATAAATACTGCAGGATATTCACCCTCACTGCCCAGACTGTGTGACAGACCCTGAATAAATACTGCAGGATATTCACCCTCACTGCCCAGGACTGTGTGACAGACCCTGAATAAATACTGCAGGATATTCACCCTCACTGCCCAGACTGTGTGACAGACCCTGAATAAATACTGCAGGATATTCACCCTCACTGCCCAGACTGTGTGACAGACCCTGAATAAATACTGCAGATATTCACCCTCACTGCCCAGAACTGTGTGACAGACCCTGAATAAATACTGCTGGATATTCACCCACTGCCCAGACTGTGTGACAGACCCAGAATAAATACTGCAGATATTCACCCCTGCACTGCCCAGACTGTGTGACAGACCCTGAATAAATACTGCAGGATATTCACCCCACTGCCCAGAGCTCTTGAGAGACCCCTGGAAATAATCACTGCAGGATATTCACCCTCACTGCCCAGATTCTGAGTGACAGACCCTGAATAAATACTGCTGGATATTCACCACCGCCCCCAAACCCCTCCCACAGACCTCTGTGACAGAATCCCTGAATGTAACACTGCAGGATATTCACCCCCAACTGCCCAGACTGTGTGACAGTCCCCTGAATAAATACTGCAGGATATTCACCCTCACTGCCAGACTGTGTGGACAAGACCCTGAAGAAATACTGCAGGAGGTTATTCACCCACTGCACAGACTGTGTGAACAGGACCCTGAATAAATAACTGCAGGATATCACCCACTGCCCAGACTGTGTGACAGGACCCTGAATAAATACTGCAGGATATTCACCCACTGCCCAGACTGTGTGACAGACCCTGAATAAATACTGCAGGATATTCACCCTCACTGCCCAGACTGTGTGACAGACCCTGAATAAATACTGCAGGATATTCACCCTCACTGCCCAGACTGTGTGACAGACCCTGAATAAATACTGCAGGATATTCACCCTCCCTGCCCAGACTGTGTGACAGACCCTGAATAAATTACTGCAGGATATTCACCCACATGCCCAGACTGTGTGTGACAGACCTGAATAAATACTGCAGGATATTCACCCACTGCCCAGACTGTGTGACAGACCCTGAATAAATACTGCAGGATATTCACCCACTGCCCAGACTGTGTGACAGACCCTGAATAAATACTGCAGGATATTCACCCTCACTGCCCAGACTGTGTGACAGATCCCTGAATAAATACTGCAGGATATTCACCCTCACTGCCCAGACTGTGTGACAGACCTGAATAAATACTGCAGGATATTCACCCTCACTGCCCAGACTGTGTGACAGACCCTGAATAAATACTGCAGGATATTCACCCTCACTGCCCAGACTGTGTGACAGACCCTGAATAAATACTGCAGGATATTCACCCCACTGCCCAGACTGTGTGACAGACCCTGAATAAATACTGCAGGATATTCACCCTCACTGCCCAGACTGTGTGACAGACCCTGAATAAATACTGCAGGATATTCACCCTCACTGCCCAGACTGTGTGACAGACCCTGAATAAATACTGCAGGATATTCACCCTCACTGCCCAGACTGTGTGACAGACCCTGAATAAATACTGCAGGATATTCACCCTCACTGCCCAGACTGTGTGACAGACCCTGAATAAATACTGCAGGATATTCACCCTCACTGCCCAGACTGTGTGACAGACCCTGAATAATACTGCAGGATATTCACCCTCACTGCCCAGACTGTGTGACAGACCCTGAATAAATACTGCAGGATATTCACCCTCACTGCCCAGACTGTGTGACAGACCCTGAATAAATACTGCAGGATATTCACCCCACTGCCCCAGACTGTGTGACAGACCCTGAATAAATACTGCAGGATATTCACCCTCACTGCCCAGACTGTGTGACAGACCCTGAATAAATACTGCAGGATATTCACCCACTGCCCAGACTGTGTGACAGACCCTGAATAAATACTGCAGGATATTCACCCACTGCCCAGACTGTGTGAGAGACCCTGAATAAATACTGCAGGATATTCACCCTCACTGCCCAGACTGTGTGACAGACCCTGAATAAATACTGCAGGATATTCACCCCACTGCCCAGACTGTGTGACAGACCCTGAATAAATACTGCAGGATATTCACCCTCACTGCCCAGACTGTGTGACAGACCCTGAATAAATACTGCAGGATATTCACCCTCACTGCCCAGACTGTGTGACAGACCCTGAATAAATACTGCAGGATATTCACCCTCACTGCCCAGACTGTGTGACAGACCCTGAATAAATACTGCAGGATATTCACCCTCACTGCCCAGACTGTGTGACAGACCCTGAATAAATACTGCAGGATATTCACCCTCACTGCCCAGACTGTGTGACAGACCCTGAATAAATACTGCAGGATATTCACCCTCACTGCCCAGACTGTGTGACAGACCCTGAATAAATACTGCAGGATATTCACCCTCACTGCCCAGACTGTGTGACAGACCCTGAATAAATACTGCAGGATATTCACCCCACTGCCCAGACTGTGTGACAGACCCTGAATAAATACTGCAGGATATTCACCCACTGCCCAGACTGTGTGACAGACCCTGAATAAATACTGCAGGATATTCACCCTCACTGCCCAGACTGTGTGACAGACCCTGAATAAATACTGCAGGATATTCACCCACTGCCCAGACTGTGTGACAGACCCTGAATAAATACTGCAGGATATTCACCCTCACTGCCAGACTGTGTGACAGACCCTGAATAATACTGCAGGATATTCACCCCACTGCCAGACTGTGTGACAGACCCTGAATAAATACTGCAGGATATTCACCCTCACTGCCCAGACTGTGTGACAGACCCTGAATAAATACTGCAGGATATTCACCCTCACTGCCCAGACTGTGTGACAGACCCTGAATAAATACTGCAGGATATTCACCCTCACTGCCCAGACTGTGTGACAGACCCTGAATAAATACTGCAGGATATTCACCCCCACTGCCCAGACTGTGTGACAGACCCTGAATAAATACTGCAGGATATTCACCCTCACTGCCCAGACTGTGTGACAGACCCTGAATAAATACTGCAGGATATTCACCCTCACTGCCCAGACTGTGTGACAGACCCTGAATAAATACTGCAGGATATTCACCCTCACTGCCCAGACTGTGTGACAGACCCTGAATAAATACTGCAGGATATTCACCCCACTGCCCAGACTGTGTGACAGACCCTGAATAAATACTGCAGGATATTCACCCTCACTGCCCAGACTGTGTGACAGACCCTGAATAAATACTGCAGGATATTCACCCTCTGCCCAGACTGTGTGACAGACCCTGAATAAATACTGCAGGATATTCACCCTCACTGCCCAGACTGTGTGACAGACCCTGAATAAATACTGCAGGATATTCACCCACTGCCCAGACTGTGTGACAGACCCTGAATAAATACTGCAGGATATTCACCCTCACTGCCCAGACTGTGTGACAGACCCTGAATAAATACTGCAGGATATTCACCCTCACTGCCCAGACTGTGTGACAGACCCTGAATAAATACTGCAGGATATTCACCCTCACTGCCCAGACTGTGTGACAGACCCTGAATAAATACTGCAGGATATTCACCCACACTGCCCAGACTGTGTGACAGACCCTGAATAAATACTGCAGGATATTCACCCACTGCCCAGACTGTGTGACAGACCCTGAATAAATACTGCAGGATATTCACCCTCACTGCCCAGACTGTGTGACAGACCCTGAATAAATACTGCAGGATATTCACCCCACTGCCCAGACTGTGTGACAGACCCTGAATAAATACTGCAAGGATATTCACCCCTGCCCAGACTGTGTGACAGACCCTGAATAAATACTGCAGGATATTCACCCTCACTGCCCAGACTGTGTGACCAGACCCTGATAAATACTGCAGGATATCTTCACCCCCACTGCCCAGACTGTGTGACAGACCCTGAATAAATACTGCAGGATATTCACCCCTCACTGCCCAGACTGTGGTGACAGACCCTGAATAAATACTGCAGGACTATTCACCCTCATGCCAGACTGTGTGACAGACCTGAATAAATACTGCAGGATATTCACCTCCACTGCCCCAGACTGCTGTGACAGACCTGAATAAATACTGCAGGATATTCCCCCTCACTGCCCAGACTGTGTGACAGACCTGATAAATACTGCAGGATATTCCCCCCACTCTGCCCAGACTGTGTGAGCAGACCCTGTATAAATACTGCAGGATATTCACCCTCACTGCCCAGACTGTGTGAGAGACCCTGAATAAATTACTGCAGGATATTCACCCTCACTTGCCAGACTGTGTGACAGAGACCCTGAATAAATACTGCAGGATATTCACCCACTGCCCAGACTGTGTGACAGACCCTGAATAAATACTGCAGGATATTCACCCTCACTGCCCAGACTGTGTGACAGACTCTGAATAAATACTGCAGGATATTCACCCTCACTGCCCAGACTGTGTGACAGACCCTGAATAAATACTGCAGGATATTCACCCCCACTGCCCAGACTCTGTGACAGACCCTGAATAAATACTGCAGGATATTCACCCTCACTGCCCAGACTGTGTGACAGACCCTGAATAAATACTGCAGGATATTCACCCTCACTGCCCAGACTGTGTGACAGACCCTGAATAAATACTGCAGGATATTCACCCCCCACTGCCCAGACTCTGTGACAGACCCTGAATAAATACTGCAGGATATTCACCCTCACTGCCCAGACTCTGTGAGAGACCCTGAATAAATACTGCAGGATATTCACCCTCACTGCCCAGACTGTGTGACAGACCCTGAATAAATACTGCAGGATATTCACCCTCACTGCCCAGACTGTGTGACAGACCCTGAATAAATACTGCAGGATATTCACCCCCACTGCCCAGACTGTGTGACAGACCCTGAATAAATACTGCAGGATATTCACCCTCACTGCCCAGACTGTGTGAGAGACCCTGAATAAATACTGCAGGATATTCACCCACTGCCCAGACTGTGTGACAGACCCTGAATAAATACTGCAGGATATTCACCCTCACTGCCCAGACTGTGTGACAGACCCTGAATAAATACTGCAGGATATTCACCCACTGCCCAGACTGTGTGAGAGACCCTGAATAAATACTGCAGGATATTCACCCCACTGCCCAGACTGTGTGACAGACCCTGAATAAATACTGCAGGATATTCACCCTCACTGCCCAGACTGTGTGACAGACCCTGAATAAATACTGCAGGATATTCACCCACTGCCCAGACTGTGTGACAGACCCTGAATAAATACTGCAGGATATTCACCCTCACTGCCCAGACTGTGTGACAGACCCTGAATAAATACTGCAGGATATTCACCCTCACTGCCCAGACTGTGTGACAGACCCTGAATAAATACTGCAGGATATTCACCCTCACTGCCCAGACTGTGTGACAGACCCTGAATAAATACTGCAGGATATTCACCCTCACTGCCCAGACTGTGTGACAGACCCTGAATAAATACTGCAGGATATTCACCCACTGCCCAGACTGTGTGACAGACCCTGAATAAATACTGCAGGATATTCACCCTCACTCACCAGGCTGTGTGAGAGATCCTGAATAAATACTGCAGGATATTCACCCCACTCACCAGGCTGTGTGACAGACCCTGAATAAATACTGCAGGATATTCACCCTCACTGCCCAGACTGTGTGAGAGACCCTGAATAAATACTGCAGGATATTCACCCCACTCACCAGGCTGTGTGAGAGATCCTGAATAAATACTGTAGGATATTCCCCGTGTGTTACTTTCGAATCTCTCCCATCCCTTTCCAATTATAATCGCCAGTACCAAATCACCTCTTCTACAAAAGAACATAAGACGTAGGAGCAGGAGTCGGTCATTTGGCCCATCGAGCCTGCTCCGCCATTCAATAAGATCATGGCTGATCTGATCTTGGCCTCAACTCCACTTTCCTGCCCGCTCCCCAGAACTCTTGACTCCCTTATCGTTCAAAAATCTGTCTATCTCCAACTTAAATATATTCAATGACCCAGCCTCCACAGCTTTCTGGGGAAGAGAATTCCAAAGATTCACGACCCTCTGCGAGAAGAAATTGCTCCTCATTTCCGTTTTAAAAGGGTGCCCCCTTATTCTGAATCTATGCCCCCTAGTTCTAGATTCCCCCACGAGGGGAAACATCCTCTCTGCATCTACCCTGTCGAGCCCCTTCAGAATCTTATATGTTTCAATAAGATCCCCTCTCATTCTTCTAAACTCCAATGAGTATAGGCCCAACCTGCTCAACCTTTCTTCATAAGACAACCCTTTCATCTCCGGAATCAACCTCGTGAACCTTCTCTGAACTGCCTCCAATGCAAGTATATCCTTCCTTAAATAAGGAGACCAAAACTGTACGCAGTACTCCAGGTGTGGTCTCACCAGCACCCTGTACAGTTGTAACAGGACTACCCTACTTTTGTACTCCATCCCCTTTGCAACAAAGGCCAACACTCCATTTGCCTTCCTAATTACTTGCTGTACCTGCATGCTAACTTTTTGTGATCCATGTACAAGGACCCCCAGATCCCTCTGTACCTCAGCATTTTGTAATCTCTCCCCATTTAAATAATAATTTGCTTTTCTATTTTTTCTGCCAAAGTGGATAACCTCGCATTTTCCCACATTAAACTCCATCTGCCAGATTTTTGCCCACTAACTTAGCCTATCTGTATCCCTTTGGAGATTCTTTGCGTCCTCCACACAATTTGCTTTCCCACCTATCTTTGTATCATCAGCAAATTTGGCTACATTACACTCAGTCCCTTCATCCAAGTCATTAATATAGATTGTAAATAGTTGAGGCCCCAGCACTGATCCCTGCGGCACCCCACTAATTACAGATTGCCAACCGGAAAATTTATCCCGACTCTCTGCTTTCTGTTAGTTAGCCAATCCTCTATCCATGCTAATATATTACCCCCAACCCCGTGAGCTCTTATCTTGTGTAGAGTCATAGGGGGAAAAATTCAGTTGGTTGCGCCTCCCGTTAGCGCCTTAAGAGGGCGCTAATGGGGCGCAAAGCATCTAGCGCCCAGGCGCGGCGAAGTTTGCGCCGCTCGCGAAATTAACAAGACATTTTGCGTCGGCGCTAAACACTACCGCCACGATCTCCTGCGCCGGCAGATCGTGACGTCAGTCGAGTGCGCAACGCCCCGGTATCGCCCCGGAGCGGATATTGAGTGGCGCCCCCTGCCTTACCGCCTGACGCTAGCAACGACAGGTTGAGGGGAGCGTTCTGCAGTCATGAAGGGAAAGGGGGAGCGCTATTTAAAGGTGACCGCTTCCTGCCTTTTATTGTTGGTGCCATTTTTGAACTACGCATTCTGAGAGAGAGAGGGAGAGACTTCTGGAGAGATTCAACGTTGTGTGAAGGAGTTTTGGGTTCTGAGCAGCACTTTGCAGGTTCATTTTGATTTGCCATTCCTTGTATCGATTTAGAAGAGACTGTGGGAGCTGCACTCTGAGCTCTTTGCCTGGTACTCTCCATTGTTCTTTCCAGCAGATTTGATGTGCAGGTCACTCCAGGCCGAGATTCAAGGCTGCAATGAGCAGGATGTGGATGGAAAGCAAGATTAACCATCCCCTTTAAGAACTGGCCCGTGTCGTTGTGTGTGTGTTCCATTGCTGACTGACATTACATGAGCTTCGCCAGCGCTCTGGGGTAGCGCCTCGCTCCTCGGCCTTTGCGCCTTAAGACAGGTGTGAAGTGCCTGATTTAGCGCTCCAATCATCTCCAGGGGCGATAAAAGTCAAGTTTGCAGTCGGGTGGCGATAATTAGCGACATGCGCTAATCTTTGCGCCCGGCCGATAATTGCACCCCAAATGGGGCGATACTGAATTTCTCCCCCATAGAGTTATACAGCACAGAAAGAGGCCCTTCGGCCCATCATGTCCGCGCCGTCCATCAAGTCCTGTCTATTCTAATCCCATTTTCCAGCACTTGGTCCGTAGCCTTGTATGCTATAGCGTTTCAAGTGCTCATCTAAATGCTTCTTGAATGTTGTGAGGGTTCCTGCCTCTACCACCCTTTCAGGCAGTGAGTTCCAGATTCCAACCACCCTCTGGGTGAAAAAGTTTTTCCTCAAATCCCCTCTAAACCTCCTGCCCCTTCTCTTGAAACTATGCCCCCTGGTTATTGACCCCTCTACTAAGGGGAAATGTTCCTTTCTATCTACCCTATCTATGCCCCTCATAATTTTGTACACCTCAATCAGGTCCCCCCTCAGCCTTCTCTGCTCTAAGGAAAACAACCCCAGCCTGTCCAGTCTCTCTTCATAGCTGAAGCGCTCCAGCCCAGGTAACATCCTGGTGAATCTCCTCTGCACCCTCTCTAATACAATCACATCCTTCCTATAGTGTGGCAACCAGAACTGCACACAGTATTCCAGCTGTGGCCTAACTAGCGTTTTGTACAGCTCCATCATAACCTCCCTGCTCTTATATTCTATGCCTCGGCTAATGAAGGCAAGTATCCCATATGCCTTTTTAACTACCTTATCTACCTGTTTCTGCTGCCATCAGGGATCTATGTCCATGCACACCAAGGTCCCTCTGATCCTCTGTCCTTCCTAGGGTCCTACCATTCATTGTGTATTCCCTTGCCTTGTTAGTCCTCCCAAAATGCATCACCTCACACTTTTCAGGGTTAAATTCCATTTGCCACTGTTCTGCCCATCTAACCATCCCATCTATAAGGTCCTGTAGCCTGAGGCTTCCCTCCTCGCTATTTACCACTCCACCAATTTTCATGTCATCTGCGAACTTACTGATCATACCTCCTACATTCATATCTAAATCATTACTGTACACTACAAACAGCAAAGGACCCAGCACCGATCCTTGCGGTACACCACTGGACACAGGCTTCCGGTCACAAAAACAACCTTCGACCATCACCCTCTGCTTCCTGCCACTGAGCCAATTTTGAATCCAATATGCCAAATTGCCCTGGATCCCATGGGCTCTTACCTTCTTGACCAGTCTCCCATGTGGGACTTTGTCAAAAGCCTTACTGAAGTCCATGTAGACTACATCAACTGCACTACCCTCATCCACACACCTAGTCACCCCCTCGAAAAATTCAATCAAATTGGTCAGACATGATCACCCCCTGACAAAGCCATGCTGACTATCCCTGATTAATCCCTGCCTCTCCAAGTGGAGACTAATTCTGTCCCTCAGAATTTTTTCCAATAATTTCCCTACCATTGATGTTAGGCTCACTGGCCTGTAATTCCCTGGTTTATCCCTACTACCTTTCTTGAACAATGGTACTATGTTAGCTGTTCTCCAGTCCTCTGGCACCTCCCCTGTGGCCAGAGATGTTCTGAAAATTTGTGTCAGAGCCCCTGCAATCTCCTCCCTTGCCTCACGCAGCAGCCTGGGATACATCCCGTCAGGGCCTGGGGATTTATCCACTTTTAAGCCTGCTAAAACCGCTAGTACCTCCTCCCTCGCAATACTAATTTGTTCAAGTATATCACAATCCCCCTGCCTGATTTCTATGCCTACATCACCCTTCTCCATAGTGAACACAGATGCAAAATACTCATTTAAAACCTCACCTACATCTTCCGGCTCTTACACACAGATTGCCACTTTGGTCCCTAATGGGCCCTACTCTTTCCCTGGTTATCCTCTTGCCCTTAATATACTTATAAAACACCTTGGGATTTTCCTTTATTTTGCCCACCAGTGTTTTTTCATGCCCCCTTTTCACTCTCCTAATTTCTTTTTTAAGTACCCCTCTGCACTTTCTATTCTCCTCTAGGGCTTCCACTGTTTTTAGTCCTTTGTATCTGCCAAAAGCCTCCCTTTTTTTCCTAATCCATTCTTGTATATCCCTTGACATCCAGGGTTCCCTGGGCTTGTTGGTCCCATCCTTGACCTTTACGGGAACATGTTGGCGTTGTACTCTCTCTGTTTCCTTTCTGAAAGACTCCCACTGCTCTGATGTGGATTTTCCTACAAGTAGCTGATCCCAGTCCATTTTGGCCAGATCCTGCCTTATCATATTAAAATCGGCCTTCCCCCAATTTAGAACCTTTATTTCCGGTCCATCTTTGTCCTTTTCCATGACTACCTTAAATCTCACCGAATTATGGTCACTGTCACCAAAATGCTCTCCTACTGACATTTCTACCACTTGCCCGGCTACATTCCCTAGAATTAGGTCCAGTACCGCCCCCTCTCTTGTAGGACTTTCTACATGCTGGCTCAAAAAGCTCTCCTGGATGCACTTTAAGAATTCTGCACCCTCTAAGCCTTTCACACTCTGACTATCCCAGTTAATATTGGGGAAGTTGAAATCCCCTACTATTATTACCCTATTATTTCTACACTTCAAGTTCTACCCATATGGCCTCATTAAAGGAACCTGCTAAGATATCATCCCTCCTTGCAGCAGTAATTGACTCCTTGATTAATATTGCGACACCCCCTCCTCTTTTACACCCCCCTCTGTCTCGCCTGAAGATTCTATACCCCGGAATATTGAGCTGCCAGTCCTGCCCCTCCCTCAACCATGTCTCTGTGATAGCAACAATATCATACTCCCATGTGTTCATCAACACCTTCAATTCATCTGCCTTACTCGCAAGACTCCTTGCATTAAAATAAATGCCATCCAGCCTTGCCATACTCCCTTGTGCCGTTACATATTTGCTCTGCCTTTCAGGCTGACTTGTTTTTTCCTCTATATTTGGCTGTAATCACCCCTACTATAGCTCCACTCCGTATCCCATCCCCCTGCCAAGTTAGTTTAAACCCCCCCCCCAACAGTACTAGCAAACGTCCCCGCAAGTATGTTGGTCCCGTTCCGGTTCAGGTGTAACCCATCCAACTTTTACAGGCCCCACCTTCCCCAGAAGCAGACCCAGTGATCCAGGAAAATAAAGCCCTCCCTCCTGCACCAACTCTTTAGCCACACATTCATCTGCTCTATCCTCCTATTCCTATACTCACTAGCACGTGGCACTGGGAGTAATCCAGAGATTATAACCTTTGAGTCCTGCTTTTTAATCTGCTACTTAGCTCCCTAAATTCTTGTTGCAGGACCTCATCCCTCTTTCTACCCATGTCGTTGGTACCAATGTGAACCACGACCTCTGACTGTTCGCCCTCCCCCTTCAGAATGCCCTGCAGCCGTTCAGTGACCCTTGACCCTGGCACCAGGGAGGCAACATACCATCCTGGAGTCACGTCTGTGGCCACAGAAACGTCTATCTGTTCCCCTTACGATAGAATCCCCGATCACTATTGCTCTCCCACTCTTTTTCCTCCCCTCCTGTGCAGCTGAGCCACTCGTAGTGCCACGGACTTGGCTCTTGCTGCATTCCCCTGAGAAACCATCTCCCCCCATCAGTATCCAAAACGGAAAATCTGTTGGAGACGGAGATGGACCCAGGGGACTCCTGCACTACCTTCCTAGTTCTTTTACTCTGTCTGGCGGTCACCCATTTCCTGTCTGCCTGTGCACTCTTTACCTGCGGTGTGACCACCTCGTTAAACGTGCTAGCCACGAAGATCTCAGCTTCGCGGATGCTCCACAGTGACTCCAGCCGCAGCTCCAGCTCCGAAACGCGGATTTCGAGTAGCTGCAGCTGGAGACACTTCCTGCACATGTGTTCGCCCTGGACACCTAAAGTGTCCCTGACTTCCCACATACGTAGTAACCTTTTATGTGGCACCTTATCGAATGCCTTCTGGAAATCCAAATACACTACATCTACTGGTTCCCCTTTATCCAACCTGCTTGTTACATCCTCAAAGAACTCCAGCAAATTTGTCAAACATGATTTCCCTTTCATAAAACCATGCTGACTCTGCTTGACTATATTATGATTTTCTAAATGTCCTGCTACCACTTCCTCAATGATGGACTCCAGCATTTTCCCAATGACAGATGTTAGGCTACAACTTGCATTGATACAGTTCCTTTAATGTAGTAAAACGTCCAAGGTGTTGCACAGGAGTGTAAATCAGACAGAAAAAACCCCAGAGAGCCAAAGGAGGTGTTAGGACAGGTGACCAAAAGCTTGGTCAAAGAGGTAGGTTGTAAGGAGGAGAGAGTCAGAGAGATTTAGGGGGGGGAATTCCAGAGCTTGGGGCCCAAGCAGCTGAAGGCACGGGCCCCAATGGTGTGTAGGCTGTGGGAGAATGGACAATAGGATAGACTTGGAGGAAGGCAGAATTTGCAAGCTCCGTTCACCCAGCACCCTCCCCTGTGCTCACTGAGCTACACTGGATCCCGGTCCGCCAACGCCTCGATTTTAAAATTCTCATCCTAGTGTTCAAATCCCTCCATAGCCTCATTCCCCCGTCCCTATCTCTGTGAGCTCCTCCAGCCCTACAACCCTCCCAGATCTCTGCGCTCCTCCAAATCTGGCCTCTTGTGCATGCCCTGATTTCCATCGCTCCACCATTGGCGGCTGTGCCTTCAGCCGCCTGGGCCCCAAGCTCTGGAATTCCCTCGCTAAACCTCTCTGCCTCTCTTTCCCCTCTTTTAAGACGCTCCTTAAAACCTACCTCTTTGAGCAAGCTTTTGGTCACCTGTCCAAATATCTCATGTGGCTCCGCTGTCAAATTTGATGTCCCCTTTTACGCTCCTGTGAAGCGCCGTGGGACGTTTTACTACGTTAAAGGTGCTGTATCAATACAAAGTGTCGAGATCCCAACATTTAATTCGAGGAGAGACTGAGTAGACTAGGCCTATATTCCCTGGAGTTTAGAAGAATGAGAGGTGATCTCATTGAAGCATACAAAATTCTTACAGGGCTTGACAGGGTAGATACAGGGAGGATGTTTCCCCTGGCTGGGGAGTCTAGAACCAGGGGTCACAGTCTCAGAATAAGGGGTCGGCCATTTAGGACTGAGATGAGGAGAAATGTCTTCACTCAGAGGGTGGTGAATCTTTGGAATTCTCTACCCCAGAGGGCTGTGGAGGCTCAGTCATTGAGTATATTCAAGACAGAGATCGATAGATTTTTCAATATTAAGGGAATCAAGGGATATGGGGATAGTGCAGGAAAGTGGAGATGAGGTAGAAGATCAGCCATGATCTCATTGAATGGCGGAGCAGGCTCGAGGGGCCGAATCGCCTAATCCTGCTCCTATTTCTTATGTTCTTATGAACGTCGACAGGGACAAGATCCCCCATTTCCCACCCCCCCAATCCCCGAGATTCCCACCTAGCTTCCTAGCGAGATCCTGGATCTGAGAGAGGGCCGCCGGGATCTCCTCCTCGCTGCCCACTATGGCTTCGATCTCTCCCAGCTGGTAGCCGAAGCCAGCCCGGTCCAAATCCACCCGCAGGCCCCCTGCCAGCTCGTAGGCCTTGCGCTCGGTCAGGATAGCGGCGAACTCTCGGAGGAGTGGGGGGGCGGTGCCCACCAGCTCGTCCACCCCTCGCCCGCTCGCCCCCGGCGGGCAGCCCGGCAGCAGCGGGCGGAGCAGCGACAAGATCGCGGGCTCGGACTCGGTCTCCCGGTACTGGGTGGCAGCGCCCGGGCTGCCCCGCGTCCCGCCCGTCGGGCTCTTCAGCTGCCACCGCCCGTCGCGCCTCCTCAGCCAGAAGTCGCTGGAGGTCAGCAGGCAGTCCTCCGTGTCGAAGTAGCGGTCCTCGAAGCGGGTCACGCCCCGGTAGACCCCACCCAGGGCCCTCAGCCTCTCCTCCGTGTCCTCCCCGACACGAAACTTGCGCTCCACCTCAATGGACATCCCTCCTTCCTCAACGCAAGACCTGGAAAAAGAACCAGAATCACAGAAAGTTAACGTGCAGGTGCAGCAAGCAATTACATAGGATATACGGCACAGAAACAGGCCATTCGGCCCAACCAGTCCATGCCAGGGGCAGCACGGTGGCATAGTGGTTAGCACTGTTGACTCACAGCGCCAGGGACCCGGGTTCGAATCCGGCCTCGGGTGACTGTCTGTGTGGAGTTTGCACATTCTCCCCGTGTCTGCGTGGGTTTCCTCCGGGTGCTCCGGTTTCCTCCCACAGTCCAAAGATGTGCGGGTTAGGTTGATTTGGCTATGATAAATTGACCCTTAGTGTTAGGGGGGTTAAATACGTGGGGTTACAGGGATAGGGTGGGATATGTGTCGGTGCAGGCTCGATGGGCCGAAATGGCCTCTATCTGCACTGTGGGGATTCTGTGATGCCGGCGTTTATGCTCCACTCGAGCCTCCTCCCGTCTTTCCTCATCTAACTCCATCAGCATAACCCTCGATTCCCTTCTCCCTCATATGCTTATCTAATCGCCCCTGAAATGCATCTATACTATTTTTTAATGAAGTAACAGAGAGGATTGATGAAGGGAATGCAATGGATGCTGTCTACAAGGATTTTCGGAAGGCGTTTGACAAAGTACCAGATAGAAGGCTGGTTAACAAAATTGAGGCTCATGGAATAGGTGGGTCAGTGGCAGCTTGGATAAGGAATTGGCTAAAGGACAGAAAACAGCGAGTTGTGGTAAATGGCTATTTTTCAGACTGGAGGATGGTAGACAGTGGTGATCCCCAAGGGTCAGTGCTGGAGCCACTGCTTTTTTTGATATATATAAATGACCTGGATATTGGAATAGAGAGTAGAATCTCTAAACTTGGGGGTGTAGGCAAACAGTGAGGATGATACCAATCGACTGCAACAGGGCATAGAAAGGCTAGCAGAATGGGCAGACAAGTGGCAGATGGAATTTAATACAGAGAACTGTGAGGTGGTGCATTTTGGCAGAAGGAACAGGGAGGCGCAATATACACTTAATGGCACAGTTTTAAAGAGTGTTCAGGGACAGAGGGACCTGGGAGTTAATGTGCATAGGTCCCTGAAGGTGGCAGGACATACTGACAGAGTGGTTAACAAAGCATATGGGATCTTGGGCTTCATAAATAGAGGTATTGAGTACAAAAGTAGAGAAGTTATGCTGCACCTTTACAAACCTTTGGTTAGGCCACAACTGGAGTATTATGTCCAGTTCTTGTCACCACACTTTAGGAAGGATGTGAAGGCCCTTGAGAGGGTGCAGAGGAGATTTACCAGAATGGTTCCGGGGATGGGGGATCTTAGCTACAAGGACAGGTTGGAAAAGCTGGATTTGTTTTCATTGGAGCAAAGGAGGTTGAGGGGTGATTTGATAGAGGTGTATAAGATTATGATGGGTTTGGATAGGCTAGACGGGGAAAGGCTGTTCCCACTAGTTGATGGTACAAGGACTAGGGGACAGATTTAAAGTTTTGGGCAAGAGATACAGGGGGGATGTGAGGAAAACCTTTTTTACGCAGCGAGTGGTGAGGACCTGGAACTCGCTGCCGACGGAAGTGGTGGAAGCGGAGACACTCAATGTTTTCAAGGGGAGACTGGATAGGCACTTGAGGGAAATAAACTTGCAGGGCTATGGAGATAGAGCGGGGGAATGGGACTGACTGGATTGCTCTACAGAGAGCCGGCACGGACTCGATGGGCCGAATGGCCTCCTTCTGTGCGTTATGACTGTATGACTCCACTGAGGTGGGGTGGGGGTTGGAATAGTCCATCTACTGACAGGGGGGGGGGGG
>JASTWF010002739.1:0-18000 GCA_030390025.1 Squalus acanthias
TCATTCAGTCATTCAGTCATTCAGTCATTCAGTCATTCAGTCATTCAGTCATTCAGTCATTCAGTCATTCAGTCATTCAGTCATTCAGTCATTCAGTCATTCAGTCATTCAGTCATTCAGTCATTCAGTCATTCAGTCATTCAGTCATTCAGTCATTCAGTCATTCAGTCATTCAGTCATTCAGTCATTCAGTCATTCAGTCATTCAGTCATTCAGTCATTCAGTCATTCAGTCATTCAGTCATTCATTCAGTCATTCAGTCATTCAGTCATTCAGTCATTCAGTCAGTCATTCAGTCATTCAGTCATTCAGTCAGTCATTCAGTCATTCAGTCATTCAGTCATTCAGTCATTCAGTCATTCAGTCATTCAGTCATTCAGTCATTCAGTCATTCAGTCATTCAGTCATTCAGTCATTCAGTCATTCAGTCATTCAGTCATTCAGTCAGTCATTCAGTCATTCAGTCATTCAGTCATTCAGTCAGTCATTCAGTCATTCAGTCATTCAGTCATTCAGTCATTCAGTCATTCAGTCATTCAGTCATTCAGTCATTCAGTCATTCAGTCATTCAGTCATTCAGTCATTCAGTCATTCAGTCATTCAGTCATTCAGTCATTCAGTCATTCAGTCATTCAGTCATTCAGTCATTCAGTCATTCAGTCATTCAGTCATTCAGTCATTCAGTCATTCAGTCATTCAGTCATTCAGTCATTCAGTCATTCAGTCATTCAGTCATTCAGTCATTCAGTCATTCAGTCATTCAGTCATTCAGTCATTCAGTCATTCAGTCATTCAGTCATTCAGTCATTCAGTCATTCAGTCATTCAGTCATTCAGTCATTCAGTCATTCAGTCATTCAGTCATTCAGTCATTCAGTCATTCAGTCATTCAGTCATTCAGTCATTCAGTCATTCAGTCATTCAGTCATTCAGTCATTCAGTCATTCAGTCATTCAGTCATTCAGTCATTCAGTCATTCAGTCATTCAGTCATTCAGTCATTCAGTCATTCAGTCATTCAGTCATTCAGTCATTCAGTCATTCAGTCATTCAGTCATTCAGTCATTCAGTCATTCAGTCATTCAGTCATTCAGTCATTCAGTCATTCAGTCATTCAGTCATTCAGTCATTCAGTCATTCAGTCATTCAGTCATTCAGTCATTCAGTCATTCAGTCATTCAGTCATTCAGTCATTCAGTCATTCAGTCATTCAGTCATTCAGTCATTCAGTCATTCAGTCATTCAGTCATTCAGTCATTCAGTCATTCAGTCATTCAGTCATTCAGTCATTCAGTCATTCAGTCATTCAGTCATTCAGTCATTCAGTCATTCAGTCATTCAGTCATTCAGTCATTCAGTCATTCAGTCATTCAGTCATTCAGTCATTCAGTCATTCAGTCATTCAGTCATTCAGTCATTCCGTCATTCAGTCATTCAGTCATTCAGTCATTCAGTCATTCAGTCATTCAGTCATTCAGTCATTCAGTCATTCAGTCATTCAGTCATTCAGTCATTCAGTCATTCAGTCATTCAGTCATTCAGTCATTCAGTCATTCAGTCATTCAGTCATTCAGTCATTCAGTCATTCAGTCATTCAGTCATTCAGTCATTCAGTCATTCAGTCATTCAGTCATTCAGTCATTCAGTCATTCAGTCATTCAGTCATTCAGTCATTCAGTCATTCAGTCATTCAGTCATTCAGTCATTCAGTCATTCAGTCATTCAGTCATTCAGTCATTCAGTCATTCAGTCATTCAGTCATTCAGTCATTCAGTCATTCAGTCATTCAGTCATTCAGTCATTCAGTCATTCAGTCATTCAGTCATTCAGTCATTCAGTCATTCAGTCATTCAGTCATTCAGTCATTCAGTCATTCAGTCATTCAGTCATTCAGTCATTCAGTCATTCAGTCATTCAGTCATTCAGTCATTCAGTCATTCAGTCATTCAGTCATTCAGTCATTCAGTCATTCAGTCATTCAGTCATTCATTCAGTCATTCAGTCATTCAGTCATTCAGTCATTCAGTCATTCAGTCATTCAGTCATTCAGTCATTCAGTCATTCAGTCATTCAGTCATTCAGTCATTCAGTCATTCAGTCATTCAGTCATTCAGTCATTCAGTCATTCAGTCATTCAGTCATTCAGTCATTCAGTCATTCAGTCATTCAGTCATTCAGTCATTCAGTCATTCAGTCATTCAGTCATTCAGTCATTCAGTCATTCAGTCATTCAGTCATTCAGTCATTCAGTCATTCAGTCATTCAGTCATTCAGTCATTCAGTCATTCAGTCATTCAGTCATTCAGTCATTCAGTCATTCAGTCATTCAGTCATTCAGTCATTCAGTCATTCAGTCATTCAGTCATTCAGTCATTCAGTCATTCAGTCATTCAGTCATTCAGTCATTCAGTCATTCAGTCATTCAGTCATTCAGTCATTCAGTCATTCAGTCATTCAGTCATTCAGTCATTCAGTCATTCAGTCATTCAGTCATTCAGTCATTCAGTCATTCAGTCATTCAGTCATTCAGTCATTCAGTCATTCAGTCATTCAGTCATTCAGTCATTCAGTCATTCAGTCATTCAGTCATTCAGTCATTCAGTCATTCAGTCATTCAGTCATTCAGTCATTCAGTCATTCAGTCATTCAGTCATTCAGTCATTCAGTCATTCAGTCATTCAGTCATTCAGTCATTCAGTCATTCAGTCATTCAGTCATTCAGTCATTCAGTCATTCAGTCATTCAGTCATTCAGTCATTCAGTCATTCAGTCATTCAGTCATTCAGTCATTCAGTCATTCAGTCATTCAGTCATTCAGTCATTCAGTCATTCAGTCATTCAGTCATTCAGTCATTCAGTCATTCAGTCATTCAGTCATTCAGTCATTCAGTCATTCAGTCATTCAGTCATTCAGTCATTCAGTCATTCATTCAGTCATTCAGTCATTCAGTCATTCAGTCATTCAGTCATTCAGTCATTCAGTCATTCAGTCATTCAGTCATTCAGTCATTCAGTCATTCAGTCATTCAGTCATTCAGTCATTCAGTCATTCAGTCATTCAGTCATTCAGTCATTCAGTCATTCAGTCATTCAGTCATTCAGTCATTCAGTCATTCAGTCATTCAGTCATTCAGTCATTCAGTCATTCAGTCATTCAGTCATTCAGTCATTCAGTCATTCAGTCATTCAGTCATTCAGTCATTCAGTCATTCAGTCATTCAGTCATTCAGTCATTCAGTCATTCAGTCATTCAGTCATTCAGTCATTCAGTCATTCAGTCATTCAGTCATTCAGTCATTCAGTCATTCAGTCATTCAGTCATTCAGTCATTCAGTCATTCAGTCATTCAGTCATTCAGTCATTCAGTCATTCAGTCATTCAGTCATTCAGTCATTCAGTCATTCAGTCATTCAGTCATTCAGTCATTCAGTCATTCAGTCATTCAGTCATTCAGTCATTCAGTCATTCAGTCATTCAGTCATTCAGTCATTCAGTCATTCAGTCATTCAGTCATTCAGTCATTCAGTCATTCAGTCATTCAGTCATTCAGTCATTCAGTCATTCAGTCATTCAGTCATTCAGTCATTCAGTCATTCAGTCATTCAGTCATTCAGTCATTCAGTCATTCAGTCATTCAGTCATTCAGTCATTCAGTCATTCAGTCATTCAGTCATTCAGTCATTCAGTCATTCAGTCATTCAGTCATTCAGTCATTCAGTCATTCAGTCATTCAGTCATTCAGTCATTCAGTCATTCAGTCATTCAGTCATTCAGTCATTCAGTCATTCAGTCATTCAGTCATTCAGTCATTCAGTCATTCAGTCATTCAGTCATTCAGTCATTCAGTCATTCAGTCATTCAGTCATTCAGTCATTCAGTCATTCAGTCATTCAGTCATTCAGTCATTCAGTCATTCAGTCATTCAGTCATTCAGTCATTCAGTCATTCAGTCATTCAGTCATTCAGTCATTCAGTCATTCAGTCATTCATTCAGTCATTCAGTCATTCAGTCATTCAGTCATTCAGTCATTCAGTCATTCAGTCATTCAGTCATTCAGTCATTCAGTCATTCAGTCATTCAGTCATTCAGTCATTCAGTCATTCAGTCATTCAGTCATTCAGTCATTCAGTCATTCAGTCATTCAGTCATTCAGTCATTCAGTCATTCAGTCATTCAGTCATTCAGTCATTCAGTCATTCAGTCATTCAGTCATTCAGTCATTCAGTCATTCAGTCATTCAGTCATTCAGTCATTCAGTCATTCAGTCATTCAGTCATTCAGTCATTCAGTCATTCAGTCATTCAGTCATTCAGTCATTCAGTCATTCAGTCATTCAGTCATTCAGTCATTCAGTCATTCAGTCATTCAGTCATTCAGTCATTCAGTCATTCAGTCATTCAGTCATTCAGTCATTCAGTCATTCAGTCATTCAGTCATTCAGTCATTCAGTCATTCAGTCATTCAGTCATTCAGTCATTCAGTCATTCAGTCTCATTCAGTCATTCAGTCATTCAGTCATTCAGTCATTCAGTCATTCAGTCATTCAGTCATTCAGTCATTCAGTCATTCAGTCATTCAGTCATTCAGTCATTCAGTCATTCAGTCATTCAGTCATTCAGTCATTCAGTCATTCAGTCATTCAGTCATTCAGTCATTCAGTCATTCAGTCATTCAGTCATTCAGTCATTCAGTCATTCAGTCATTCAGTCATTCAGTCATTCAGTCATTCAGTCATTCAGTCATTCAGTCATTCAGTCATTCAGTCATTCAGTCATTCAGTCATTCAGTCATTCAGTCATTCAGTCATTCAGTCATTCAGTCATTCAGTCATTCAGTCATTCAGTCATTCAGTCATTCAGTCATTCAGTCATTCAGTCATTCAGTCATTCAGTCATTCAGTCATTCAGTCATTCAGTCATTCAGTCATTCAGTCATTCAGTCATTCAGTCATTCAGTCATTCAGTCATTCAGTCATTCAGTCATTCAGTCATTCAGTCATTCAGTCATTCAGTCATTCAGTCATTCAGTCATTCAGTCATTCAGTCATTCAGTCATTCAGTCATTCAGTCATTCAGTCATTCAGTCATTCAGTCATTCAGTCATTCAGTCATTCAGTCATTCAGTCATTCAGTCATTCAGTCATTCAGTCATTCAGTCATTCAGTCATTCAGTCATTCAGTCATTCAGTCATTCAGTCATTCAGTCATTCAGTCATTCAGTCATTCAGTCATTCAGTCATTCAGTCATTCAGTCATTCAGTCATTCAGTCATTCAGTCATTCAGTCATTCAGTCATTCAGTCATTCAGTCATTCAGTCATTCAGTCATTCAGTCATTCAGTCATTCAGTCATTCAGTCATTCAGTCATTCAGTCATTCAGTCATTCAGTCATTCAGTCATTCAGTCATTCAGTCATTCAGTCATTCAGTCATTCAGTCATTCAGTCATTCAGTCATTCAGTCATTCAGTCATTCAGTCATTCAGTCATTCAGTCATTCAGTCATTCAGTCATTCAGTCATTCAGTCATTCAGTCATTCAGTCATTCAGTCATTCAGTCATTCAGTCATTCAGTCATTCAGTCATTCAGTCATTCAGTCATTCAGTCATTCAGTCATTCAGTCATTCAGTCATTCAGTCATTCAGTCATTCAGTCATTCAGTCATTCAGTCATTCAGTCATTCAGTCATTCAGTCATTCAGTCATTCAGTCATTCAGTCATTCAGTCATTCAGTCATTCAGTCATTCAGTCATTCAGTCATTCAGTCATTCAGTCATTCAGTCATTCAGTCATTCAGTCATTCAGTCATTCAGTCATTCAGTCATTCAGTCATTCAGTCATTCAGTCATTCAGTCATTCAGTCATTCAGTCATTCAGTCATTCAGTCATTCAGTCATTCAGTCATTCAGTCATTCAGTCATTCAGTCATTCAGTCATTCAGTCATTCAGTCATTCAGTCATTCAGTCATTCAGTCATTCAGTCATTCAGTCATTCAGTCATTCAGTCATTCAGTCATTCAGTCATTCAGTCATTCAGTCATTCAGTCATTCAGTCATTCAGTCATTCAGTCATTCAGTCATTCAGTCATTCAGTCATTCAGTCATTCAGTCATTCAGTCATTCAGTCATTCAGTCATTCAGTCATTCAGTCATTCAGTCATTCAGTCATTCAGTCATTCAGTCATTCAGTCATTCAGTCATTCAGTCATTCAGTCATTCAGTCATTCAGTCATTCAGTCATTCAGTCATTCAGTCATTCAGTCATTCAGTCATTCAGTCATTCAGTCATTCAGTCATTCAGTCATTCAGTCATTCAGTCATTCAGTCATTCAGTCATTCAGTCATTCAGTCATTCAGTCATTCAGTCATTCAGTCATTCAGTCATTCAGTCATTCAGTCATTCAGTCATTCAGTCATTCAGTCATTCAGTCATTCAGTCATTCAGTCATTCAGTCATTCAGTCATTCAGTCATTCAGTCATTCAGTCATTCAGTCATTCAGTCATTCAGTCATTCAGTCATTCAGTCATTCAGTCATTCAGTCATTCAGTCATTCAGTCATTCAGTCATTCAGTCATTCAGTCATTCAGTCATTCAGTCATTCAGTCATTCAGTCATTCAGTCATTCAGTCATTCAGTCATTCAGTCATTCAGTCATTCAGTCAGTCATTCAGTCATTCAGTCATTCAGTCATTCAGTCATTCAGTCATTCAGTCATTCAGTCATTCAGTCATTCAGTCATTCAGTCATTCAGTCATTCAGTCATTCAGTCATTCAGTCATTCAGTCATTCAGTCATTCAGTCATTCAGTCATTCAGTCAGTCATTCAGTCATTCAGTCATTCAGTCATTCAGTCATTCAGTCATTCAGTCATTCAGTCATTCAGTCATTCAGTCATTCAGTCATTCAGTCATTCAGTCATTCAGTCATTCAGTCATTCAGTCATTCAGTCATTCAGTCATTCAGTCATTCAGTCATTCAGTCATTCAGTCATTCAGTCATTCAGTCATTCAGTCATTCAGTCATTCAGTCATTCAGTCATTCAGTCATTCAGTCATTCAGTCATTCAGTCATTCAGTCATTCAGTCATTCAGTCATTCAGTCATTCAGTCATTCAGTCATTCAGTCATTCAGTCATTCAGTCATTCAGTCATTCAGTCATTCAGTCATTCAGTCATTCAGTCATTCAGTCATTCAGTCATTCAGTCATTCAGTCATTCAGTCATTCAGTCATTCAGTCATTCAGTCATTCAGTCATTCAGTCATTCAGTCATTCAGTCATTCAGTCATTCAGTCATTCAGTCATTCAGTCATTCAGTCATTCAGTCATTCAGTCATTCAGTCATTCAGTCATTCAGTCATTCAGTCATTCAGTCATTCAGTCATTCAGTCATTCAGTCATTCAGTCATTCAGTCATTCAGTCATTCAGTCATTCAGTCATTCAGTCATTCAGTCATTCAGTCATTCAGTCATTCAGTCATTCAGTCATTCAGTCATTCAGTCATTCAGTCATTCAGTCATTCAGTCATTCAGTCATTCAGTCATTCAGTCATTCAGTCATTCAGTCATTCAGTCATTCAGTCATTCAGTCATTCAGTCATTCAGTCATTCAGTCATTCAGTCATTCAGTCATTCAGTCATTCAGTCATTCAGTCATTCAGTCATTCAGTCATTCAGTCATTCAGTCATTCAGTCATTCAGTCATTCAGTCATTCAGTCATTCAGTCATTCAGTCATTCAGTCATTCAGTCATTCAGTCATTCAGTCATTCAGTCATTCAGTCATTCAGTCATTCAGTCATTCAGTCATTCAGTCATTCAGTCATTCAGTCATTCAGTCATTCAGTCATTCAGTCATTCAGTCATTCAGTCATTCAGTCATTCAGTCATTCAGTCATTCAGTCATTCAGTCATTCAGTCATTCAGTCATTCAGTCATTCAGTCATTCAGTCATTCAGTCATTCAGTCATTCAGTCATTCAGTCATTCAGTCATTCAGTCATTCAGTCATTCAGTCATTCAGTCATTCAGTCATTCAGTCATTCAGTCATTCAGTCATTCAGTCATTCAGTCATTCAGTCATTCAGTCATTCAGTCATTCAGTCATTCAGTCATTCAGTCATTCAGTCATTCAGTCATTCAGTCATTCAGTCATTCAGTCATTCAGTCATTCAGTCATTCAGTCATTCAGTCATTCAGTCATTCAGTCATTCAGTCATTCAGTCATTCAGTCATTCAGTCATTCAGTCATTCAGTCATTCAGTCATTCAGTCATTCAGTCATTCAGTCATTCAGTCATTCAGTCATTCAGTCATTCAGTCATTCAGTCATTCAGTCATTCAGTCATTCAGTCATTCAGTCATTCAGTCATTCAGTCATTCAGTCAGTCATTCAGTCATTCAGTCATTCAGTCATTCAGTCATTCAGTCATTCAGTCATTCAGTCATTCAGTCATTCAGTCATTCAGTCATTCAGTCATTCAGTCATTCAGTCATTCAGTCATTCAGTCATTCAGTCATTCAGTCATTCAGTCATTCAGTCATTCAGTCATTCAGTCATTCAGTCATTCAGTCATTCAGTCATTCAGTCATTCAGTCATTCAGTCATTCAGTCATTCAGTCATTCAGTCATTCAGTCATTCAGTCATTCAGTCATTCAGTCATTCAGTCATTCAGTCATTCAGTCATTCAGTCATTCAGTCATTCAGTCATTCAGTCATTCAGTCATTCAGTCATTCAGTCATTCAGTCATTCAGTCATTCAGTCATTCAGTCATTCAGTCATTCAGTCATTCAGTCATTCAGTCATTCAGTCATTCAGTCATTCAGTCATTCAGTCATTCAGTCATTCAGTCATTCAGTCATTCAGTCATTCAGTCATTCAGTCATTCAGTCATTCAGTCATTCAGTCATTCAGTCATTCAGTCATTCAGTCATTCAGTCATTCAGTCATTCAGTCATTCAGTCATTCAGTCATTCAGTCATTCAGTCATTCAGTCATTCAGTCATTCAGTCATTCAGTCATTCAGTCATTCAGTCATTCAGTCATTCAGTCATTCAGTCAGTCATTCAGTCATTCAGTCATTCAGTCATTCAGTCATTCAGTCATTCATTCAGTCATTCAGTCATTCAGTCATTCAGTCATTCAGTCATTCAGTCATTCAGTCATTCAGTCATTCAGTCATTCAGTCATTCAGTCATTCAGTCATTCAGTCATTCAGTCATTCAGTCATTCAGTCATTCAGTCATTCAGTCATTCAGTCATTCAGTCATTCAGTCATTCAGTCATTCAGTCATTCAGTCATTCAGTCATTCAGTCATTCAGTCATTCAGTCATTCAGTCATTCAGTCATTCAGTCATTCAGTCATTCAGTCATTCAGTCATTCAGTCATTCAGTCATTCAGTCATTCAGTCATTCAGTCATTCAGTCATTCAGTCATTCAGTCATTCAGTCATTCAGTCATTCAGTCATTCAGTCATTCAGTCATTCAGTCATTCAGTCATTCAGTCATTCAGTCATTCAGTCATTCAGTCATTCAGTCATTCAGTCATTCAGTCATTCAGTCATTCAGTCATTCAGTCATTCAGTCATTCAGTCATTCAGTCATTCAGTCATTCAGTCATTCAGTCATTCAGTCATTCAGTCATTCAGTCATTCAGTCATTCAGTCATTCAGTCATTCAGTCATTCAGTCATTCAGTCATTCAGTCATTCAGTCATTCAGTCATTCAGTCATTCAGTCATTCAGTCATTCAGTCATTCAGTCATTCAGTCATTCAGTCATTCAGTCATTCAGTCATTCAGTCATTCAGTCATTCAGTCATTCAGTCATTCAGTCATTCAGTCATTCAGTCATTCAGTCATTCAGTCATTCAGTCATTCAGTCATTCAGTCATTCAGTCATTCAGTCATTCAGTCATTCAGTCATTCAGTCATTCAGTCATTCAGTCATTCAGTCATTCAGTCATTCAGTCATTCAGTCATTCAGTCATTCAGTCATTCAGTCATTCAGTCATTCAGTCATTCAGTCATTCAGTCATTCAGTCATTCAGTCATTCAGTCATTCAGTCATTCAGTCATTCAGTCATTCAGTCATTCAGTCATTCAGTCATTCAGTCATTCAGTCATTCAGTCATTCAGTCATTCAGTCATTCAGTCATTCAGTCATTCAGTCATTCAGTCATTCAGTCATTCAGTCATTCAGTCATTCAGTCATTCAGTCATTCAGTCATTCAGTCATTCAGTCATTCAGTCATTCAGTCATTCAGTCATTCAGTCATTCAGTCATTCAGTCATTCAGTCATTCAGTCATTCAGTCATTCAGTCATTCAGTCATTCAGTCATTCAGTCATTCAGTCATTCAGTCATTCAGTCATTCAGTCATTCAGTCATTCAGTCATTCAGTCATTCAGTCATTCAGTCATTCAGTCATTCAGTCATTCAGTCATTCAGTCATTCAGTCATTCATTCAGTCATTCAGTCATTCAGTCATTCAGTCATTCAGTCATTCAGTCATTCAGTCATTCAGTCATTCAGTCATTCAGTCATTCAGTCATTCAGTCATTCAGTCATTCAGTCATTCAGTCATTCAGTCATTCAGTCATTCAGTCATTCAGTCATTCAGTCATTCAGTCATTCAGTCATTCAGTCATTCAGTCATTCAGTCATTCAGTCATTCAGTCATTCAGTCATTCAGTCATTCAGTCATTCAGTCATTCAGTCATTCAGTCATTCAGTCATTCAGTCATTCAGTCATTCAGTCATTCAGTCATTCAGTCATTCAGTCATTCAGTCATTCAGTCATTCAGTCATTCAGTCAGTCATTCAGTCATTCAGTCATTCAGTCATTCAGTCATTCAGTCATTCAGTCATTCAGTCATTCAGTCATTCAGTCATTCAGTCATTCAGTCATTCAGTCATTCAGTCATTCAGTCATTCAGTCATTCAGTCATTCAGTCATTCAGTCATTCAGTCATTCAGTCATTCAGTCATTCAGTCATTCAGTCATTCAGTCATTCAGTCATTCAGTCATTCAGTCATTCAGTCATTCAGTCATTCAGTCATTCAGTCATTCAGTCATTCAGTCATTCAGTCATTCAGTCATTCAGTCATTCAGTCATTCAGTCATTCAGTCATTCAGTCATTCAGTCATTCAGTCATTCAGTCATTCAGTCATTCAGTCATTCAGTCATTCAGTCATTCAGTCATTCAGTCATTCAGTCATTCAGTCATTCAGTCATTCAGTCATTCAGTCATTCAGTCATTCAGTCATTCAGTCATTCAGTCATTCAGTCATTCAGTCATTCAGTCATTCAGTCATTCAGTCATTCAGTCATTCAGTCATTCAGTCATTCAGTCATTCAGTCATTCAGTCATTCAGTCATTCAGTCATTCAGTCATTCAGTCATTCAGTCATTCAGTCATTCAGTCATTCAGTCATTCAGTCATTCAGTCATTCAGTCATTCAGTCATTCAGTCATTCAGTCATTCAGTCATTCAGTCATTCAGTCATTCAGTCATTCAGTCATTCAGTCATTCAGTCATTCAGTCATTCAGTCATTCAGTCATTCAGTCATTCAGTCATTCAGTCATTCAGTCATTCAGTCATTCAGTCATTCAGTCATTCAGTCATTCAGTCATTCAGTCATTCAGTCATTCAGTCATTCAGTCATTCAGTCATTCAGTCATTCAGTCATTCAGTCATTCAGTCATTCAGTCATTCAGTCATTCAGTCATTCAGTCATTCAGTCATTCAGTCATTCAGTCATTCAGTCATTCAGTCATTCAGTCATTCAGTCATTCAGTCATTCAGTCATTCAGTCATTCAGTCATTCAGTCATTCAGTCATTCAGTCATTCAGTCATTCAGTCATTCAGTCATTCAGTCATTCAGTCATTCAGTCATTCAGTCATTCAGTCATTCAGTCATTCAGTCATTCAGTCATTCAGTCATTCAGTCATTCAGTCATTCAGTCATTCAGTCATTCAGTCATTCAGTCATTCAGTCATTCAGTCATTCAGTCATTCAGTCATTCAGTCATTCAGTCATTCAGTCATTCAGTCATTCAGTCATTCAGTCATTCAGTCATTCAGTCATTCAGTCATTCAGTCATTCAGTCATTCAGTCATTCAGTCATTCAGTCATTCAGTCATTCAGTCATTCAGTCATTCAGTCATTCAGTCATTCAGTCATTCAGTCATTCAGTCATTCAGTCATTCAGTCATTCAGTCATTCAGTCATTCAGTCATTCAGTCATTCAGTCATTCAGTCATTCAGTCATTCAGTCATTCAGTCATTCAGTCATTCAGTCATTCAGTCATTCAGTCATTCAGTCATTCAGTCATTCAGTCATTCAGTCATTCAGTCATTCAGTCATTCAGTCATTCAGTCATTCAGTCATTCAGTCATTCAGTCATTCAGTCATTCAGTCATTCAGTCATTCAGTCATTCAGTCATTCAGTCATTCAGTCATTCAGTCATTCAGTCATTCAGTCATTCAGTCATTCAGTCATTCAGTCATTCAGTCATTCAGTCATTCAGTCATTCAGTCATTCAGTCATTCAGTCATTCAGTCATTCAGTCATTCAGTCATTCAGTCATTCAGTCATTCAGTCATTCAGTCATTCAGTCATTCAGTCATTCAGTCATTCAGTCATTCAGTCATTCAGTCATTCAGTCATTCAGTCATTCAGTCATTCAGTCATTCAGTCATTCAGTCATTCAGTCATTCAGTCATTCAGTCATTCAGTCATTCAGTCATTCAGTCATTCAGTCATTCAGTCATTCAGTCATTCAGTCATTCAGTCATTCAGTCATTCAGTCATTCAGTCATTCAGTCATTCAGTCATTCAGTCATTCAGTCATTCAGTCATTCAGTCATTCAGTCATTCAGTCATTCAGTCATTCAGTCATTCAGTCATTCAGTCATTCAGTCATTCAGTCATTCAGTCATTCAGTCATTCAGTCATTCAGTCATTCAGTCATTCAGTCATTCAGTCATTCAGTCATTCAGTCATTCAGTCATTCAGTCATTCAGTCATTCAGTCATTCAGTCATTCAGTCATTCAGTCATTCAGTCATTCAGTCATTCAGTCATTCAGTCATTCAGTCATTCAGTCATTCAGTCATTCAGTCATTCAGTCATTCAGTCATTCAGTCATTCAGTCATTCAGTCATTCAGTCATTCAGTCATTCAGTCATTCAGTCATTCAGTCATTCAGTCATTCAGTCATTCAGTCATTCAGTCATTCAGTCATTCAGTCATTCAGTCATTCAGTCATTCAGTCATTCAGTCATTCAGTCATTCAGTCATTCAGTCATTCAGTCATTCAGTCATTCAGTCATTCAGTCATTCAGTCATTCAGTCATTCAGTCATTCAGTCATTCAGTCATTCAGTCATTCAGTCATTCAGTCATTCAGTCATTCAGTCATTCAGTCATTCAGTCATTCAGTCATTCAGTCATTCAGTCATTCAGTCATTCAGTCATTCAGTCATTCAGTCATTCAGTCATTCAGTCATTCAGTCATTCAGTCATTCAGTCATTCAGTCATTCAGTCATTCAGTCATTCAGTCATTCAGTCATTCAGTCATTCAGTCATTCAGTCATTCAGTCATTCAGTCATTCAGTCATTCAGTCATTCAGTCATTCAGTCATTCAGTCATTCAGTCATTCAGTCATTCAGTCATTCAGTCATTCAGTCATTCAGTCATTCAGTCATTCAGTCATTCAGTCATTCAGTCATTCAGTCATTCAGTCATTCAGTCATTCAGTCATTCAGTCATTCAGTCATTCAGTCATTCAGTCATTCAGTCATTCAGTCATTCAGTCATTCAGTCATTCAGTCATTCAGTCATTCAGTCATTCAGTCATTCAGTCATTCAGTCATTCAGTCATTCAGTCATTCAGTCATTCAGTCATTCAGTCATTCAGTCATTCAGTCATTCAGTCATTCAGTCATTCAGTCATTCAGTCATTCAGTCATTCAGTCATTCAGTCATTCAGTCATTCAGTCATTCAGTCATTCAGTCATTCAGTCATTCAGTCATTCAGTCATTCAGTCATTCAGTCATTCAGTCATTCAGTCATTCAGTCATTCAGTCATTCAGTCATTCAGTCATTCAGTCATTCAGTCATTCAGTCATTCAGTCATTCAGTCATTCAGTCATTCAGTCATTCAGTCATTCAGTCATTCAGTCATTCAGTCATTCAGTCATTCAGTCATTCAGTCATTCAGTCATTCAGTCATTCAGTCATTCAGTCATTCAGTCATTCAGTCATTCAGTCATTCAGTCATTCAGTCATTCAGTCATTCAGTCATTCAGTCATTCAGTCATTCAGTCATTCAGTCATTCAGTCATTCAGTCATTCAGTCATTCAGTCATTCAGTCATTCAGTCATTCAGTCATTCAGTCATTCAGTCATTCAGTCATTCAGTCATTCAGTCATTCAGTCATTCAGTCATTCAGTCATTCAGTCATTCAGTCATTCAGTCATTCAGTCATTCAGTCATTCAGTCATTCAGTCATTCAGTCATTCAGTCATTCAGTCATTCAGTCATTCAGTCATTCAGTCATTCAGTCATTCAGTCATTCAGTCATTCAGTCATTCAGTCATTCAGTCATTCAGTCAGTCATTCAGTCATTCAGTCATTCAGTCATTCAGTCATTCAGTCATTCAGTCATTCAGTCATTCAGTCATTCAGTCATTCAGTCATTCAGTCATTCAGTCATTCAGTCATTCAGTCATTCAGTCATTCAGTCATTCAGTCATTCAGTCATTCAGTCATTCAGTCATTCAGTCATTCAGTCATTCAGTCATTCAGTCAGTCATTCAGTCATTCAGTCATTCAGTCATTCAGTCATTCAGTCATTCAGTCATTCAGTCATTCAGTCATTCAGTCATTCAGTCATTCAGTCATTCAGTCATTCAGTCATTCAGTCATTCAGTCATTCAGTCATTCAGTCATTCAGTCATTCAGTCATTCAGTCATTCAGTCATTCAGTCATTCAGTCATTCAGTCATTCAGTCATTCAGTCATTCAGTCATTCAGTCATTCAGTCATTCAGTCATTCAGTCATTCAGTCATTCAGTCATTCAGTCATTCAGTCATTCAGTCATTCAGTCATTCAGTCATTCAGTCATTCAGTCATTCAGTCATTCAGTCATTCAGTCATTCAGTCATTCAGTCATTCAGTCATTCAGTCATTCAGTCATTCAGTCATTCAGTCATTCAGTCATTCAGTCATTCAGTCATTCAGTCATTCAGTCATTCAGTCATTCAGTCATTCAGTCATTCAGTCATTCAGTCATTCAGTCATTCAGTCATTCAGTCATTCAGTCATTCAGTCATTCAGTCATTCAGTCATTCAGTCATTCAGTCATTCAGTCATTCAGTCATTCAGTCATTCAGTCATTCAGTCATTCAGTCATTCAGTCATTCAGTCATTCAGTCATTCAGTCATTCAGTCATTCAGTCATTCAGTCATTCAGTCATTCAGTCATTCAGTCATTCAGTCATTCAGTCATTCAGTCATTCAGTCATTCAGTCATTCAGTCATTCAGTCATTCAGTCATTCAGTCATTCAGTCATTCAGTCATTCAGTCATTCAGTCATTCAGTCATTCAGTCATTCAGTCATTCAGTCATTCAGTCATTCAGTCATTCAGTCATTCAGTCATTCAGTCATTCAGTCATTCAGTCATTCAGTCATTCAGTCATTCAGTCATTCAGTCATTCAGTCATTCAGTCATTCAGTCATTCAGTCATTCAGTCATTCAGTCATTCAGTCATTCAGTCATTCAGTCATTCAGTCATTCAGTCATTCAGTCATTCAGTCATTCAGTCATTCAGTCATTCAGTCATTCAGTCATTCAGTCATTCAGTCATTCAGTCATTCAGTCATTCAGTCATTCAGTCATTCAGTCATTCAGTCATTCAGTCATTCAGTCATTCAGTCATTCAGTCATTCAGTCATTCAGTCATTCAGTCATTCAGTCATTCAGTCATTCAGTCATTCAGTCATTCAGTCATTCAGTCATTCAGTCATTCAGTCATTCAGTCATTCAGTCATTCAGTCATTCAGTCATTCAGTCATTCAGTCATTCAGTCATTCAGTCATTCAGTCATTCAGTCATTCAGTCATTCAGTCATTCAGTCATTCAGTCATTCAGTCATTCAGTCATTCAGTCATTCAGTCATTCAGTCATTCAGTCATTCAGTCATTCAGTCATTCAGTCATTCAGTCATTCAGTCATTCAGTCATTCAGTCATTCAGTCATTCAGTCATTCAGTCATTCAGTCATTCAGTCATTCAGTCATTCAGTCATTCAGTCATTCAGTCATTCAGTCATTCAGTCATTCAGTCATTCAGTCATTCAGTCATTCAGTCATTCAGTCATTCAGTCATTCAGTCATTCAGTCATTCAGTCATTCAGTCATTCAGTCATTCAGTCATTCAGTCATTCAGTCATTCAGTCATTCAGTCATTCAGTCATTCAGTCATTCAGTCATTCAGTCATTCAGTCATTCAGTCATTCAGTCATTCAGTCATTCAGTCATTCAGTCATTCAGTCATTCAGTCATTCAGTCATTCAGTCATTCAGTCATTCAGTCATTCAGTCATTCAGTCATTCAGTCATTCAGTCATTCAGTCATTCAGTCATTCAGTCATTCAGTCATTCAGTCATTCAGTCATTCAGTCATTCAGTCATTCAGTCATTCAGTCATTCAGTCATTCAGTCATTCAGTCATTCAGTCATTCAGTCATTCAGTCATTCAGTCATTCAGTCATTCAGTCATTCAGTCATTCAGTCATCAGTCATTCAGTCATTCAGTCATTCAGTCATTCAGTCATTCAGTCATTCAGTCATTCAGTCATTCAGTCATTCAGTCATTCAGTCATTCAGTCATTCAGTCATTCAGTCAGTCATTCAGTCATTCAGTCATTCAGTCATTCAGTCATTCAGTCATTCAGTCATTCAGTCATTCAGTCATTCAGTCATTCAGTCATTCAGTCATTCAGTCATTCAGTCATTCAGTCATTCAGTCATTCAGTCATTCAGTCATTCAGTCATTCAGTCATTCAGTCATTCAGTCATTCAGTCATTCAGTCATTCAGTCATTCAGTCATTCAGTCATTCAGTCATTCAGTCATTCAGTCATTCAGTCATTCAGTCATTCAGTCATTCAGTCATTCAGTCATTCAGTCAGTCATTCAGTCATTCAGTCATTCAGTCAGTCATTCAGTCATTCAGTCATTCAGTCATTCAGTCATTCAGTCATTCAGTCATTCAGTCATTCAGTCATTCAGTCATTCAGTCATTCAGTCATTCAGTCATTCAGTCATTCAGTCATTCAGTCATTCAGTCATTCAGTCATTCAGTCATTCAGTCATTCAGTCATTCAGTCATTCAGTCATTCAGTCATTCAGTCATTCAGTCATTCAGTCATTCAGTCATTCAGTCAGTCATTCAGTCATTCAGTCATTCAGTCATTCAGTCATTCAGTCATTCAGTCATTCAGTCATTCAGTCATTCAGTCATTCAGTCATTCAGTCATTCAGTCATTCAGTCATTCAGTCATTCAGTCATTCAGTCATTCAGTCATTCAGTCATTCAGTCATTCAGTCATTCAGTCATTCAGTCATTCAGTCATTCAGTCATTCAGTCATTCAGTCATTCAGTCATTCAGTCATTCAGTCATTCAGTCATTCAGTCATTCAGTCATTCAGTCATTCAGTCATTCAGTCATTCAGTCATTCAGTCATTCAGTCATTCAGTCATTCAGTCATTCAGTCATTCAGTCATTCAGTCATTCAGTCATTCAGTCATTCAGTCATTCAGTCATTCAGTCATTCAGTCATTCAGTCATTCAGTCATTCAGTCATTCAGTCATTCAGTCATTCAGTCATTCAGTCATTCAGTCATTCAGTCATTCAGTCATTCAGTCATTCAGTCATTCAGTCATTCAGTCATTCAGTCATTCAGTCATTCAGTCATTCAGTCA
>JASTWF010002740.1:0-18000 GCA_030390025.1 Squalus acanthias
ATTACACTAGGCCCTGTCTCATTTATAAAACATGAGATCCAGCCACTGTTACTACTGCACTAGACAATGTCTATTTTTACATTTTTACTTTATTATTATTACTGCCCTAAACCATATCTGAAATATATTATAATATACCCTGTCACTGTTTATATTACACTAGACCCTGTCTCTGTACATATTACACTAGACCCTGTCTCTGTTTATGTTAGACTAGACCCTGCCTCTGTTTATATTACACTAGACCCTGTCTCTGTTTATATTACACTAGACCCTGTCTCTGTTTATATTACACTAGACCCTGTCTCTGTTTATATTACACCAGACCCTGTCTCTGTTTATATTACACTATACCCTGTCTCTGTTTATATTGCACTAGACCCTGTCTCTGTTTATATTACACTAGACCCTGTCTCTGTTTATATTACACTAGACCCTGTCTCTGTTATTATTACACTAGACCCTGTCTCTGTTTATATTACACTAGACCCTGTCTCTGTTTATATTACACCAGACCCTGTCTCTGTTTATATTACACTAGACCCTGTCTCTGTTTATATTACACTAGGCCCTGTCTCTGTTTATATTACACTAGACCCTGTCTCTGTTTATATTACACTAGACCCTGTCTCTGTTTGTATTGCACTAGACCCTGTCTCTGTTTATACTACACTAGACCCTGTCCCTGTTTATATTACACTAGACCCTGTCTCTGTTTATATTACACTAGGCTTTGTCTCTGTTTATATTACACTAGACCCTGTCCCTGTTTATATTACACTAGACCCTTTCTCTGTTTATATTACACTAGGCCCTGTCTCTGTTTATATTACACTAGACCCTGTCTCTGTTTATATTACACTAGACCCTGTCTCTGTTTATATTACACTAGGCCCTGTCTCTGTTTATACTACACGAGACCCTGTCCCTGTTTATATTACACTAGACCCTGTCTCTGTTTATATTACACTAGGCCCTGTCTCTGTTTATATTACACTCGACCCTGTCTCTGTTTATATTACACTAGACCCTGTCTTTCTTTATATTACACTAGACCCTGCCTCTGTTTATATTACACTCGACCCTGTCTCTGTTTATATTACACTGGACCCTGTCTCTCTTTATATTACACTAGACCCTGTCTCTGTTTATATTACACTAGACCCTGTCTCTCTTTATATTACACTAGACCCTGCCTCTGTTTATATTACACTAGATCCTCTCTGTGTTTATATTACACTGGACCCTGTCTCTGTTTATGTTAGACTAGACCCTGTCTCTGTTATTATTACACTAGACCTTGTCTCTGTTCAGATTACACTCGACCCTGTCTCTGTTTATATTACACTAGATCCTGTCTCTGTTTATATTACACTGGACCCTGTCTCTGTTTATATTACACTAGGCCCTGTCTCTGTTTGTATTACAGTGGACCCTGTCTCTGTTTATATTACACTGGACCCTGTCTCTGTTTATATTACACTAGGCCCTGTCTCTGTTTATATTACACTAGGCCCTGTCTCTGTTTATATTACACTGGACCCTGTCTCAGTTATTACTGCTCTAGACCTTGCGTCTGTTAGATAGACAGACAGATGAAAGAGGGATAGATAGATATTGATATAAGTAAAGATATATATTTGTGTGTGTGAGAGGATGCAACCATTTATTTTACTTGGATGCACGTTTATTCTTGCGAATAGCTATCAGCAGCTGCGCGTAATTTCTAATTGATCTGGTATTTTGTCGGTAATATTTGTGTTGAAAGGATGGGGTGAATCTTGGAACAATCTCCCAGCGATGAACTGGGATTGAGGGACAGGACCAAAGGTGAGCAATAGTGCCCTGAACTTTGCACCACTTAGTGGCAAACTCTGTGTGTTAAAGTTTACTAATTCACACTGGTGTTGTCCTGTGCCGATTGCTCACAGTTTTTAATGTTAAGGATTGTTTTCCTGCAGTATTTTGCTATTGATCTTTCACGGGACCCGCTGATTGTGTGACAGAGCCTGGAGCCGTGACCTCACAGCACCGCCGGATGGGCGTCCGCAGGGTCCTAATGTCCACCGAGTTCACTAACTAACATCTGGTTGAGAAGAACAACTGAAATGATCACAGACAAAGTGTTTGCTTTATATATGTATGATGTGTGAAAACAAACACATTTTTGTTAATGTTTGCAAGTGCATTCCACAAAAAAAATGATTATGTTCACCAGTTATTGTTCTCCATTTTCTTTTCTTTTATTCAACATCTAATTGCAGATAGTTTAATATCTTTAACATTTATTGAAAGCCCATTCTGAGTGCTCTTGTTTAGAAAGTGATGTCACAATGACCAGTCCGTTACCATGGTGAGCCTGTCTGTCCGCAGTATTCAGTTGGGAAGGGAATGAAATCACACCGAGGATAATGAGCAGCTCCCCACCAGTCTCTGTGGTTTATTGTCCAGTGATCACCTCAGCATCTCACAGAATCTCCTGATAATTACCTCCAGTGGGTGATAATTGGTGCAAGTGATGGTAAAATGAAACTGTACCTGTACCTGACATGAGGTTAATAAATCTGTAATTATCTGACTATTCCCCCGTTCGGAAAGGAATGTAACTCTTGCTACTCTCCAGAGAATTCCACACTATTTCTATTTCCACAACCTTCTATTTCTTGACAAATACCTTCACTGTTTCATCCCAACATCTTACAGTATTTTTGGACACATACTACCAGGGCCTGCTGATTCCCCCATATTCAGGGCCTTTACCCTTTAAACGTGGAGATGTATTTTATATTTCACCACTACAGAGAATGAGCAGAGTGTTTATCGCAAGCCTGTGATTTTCCTTCCATTAGAGATGTGAAATTGGCCATGAGGGTTGGAGGAATGTAAAAGAGGTGGAATCTCGTTCTCCGCCCAGTGTCCGACATGCCCAATATTCAGTGCTATTGAAGTCCATGGAGTGGAATATTGAGCGGGGGCCTATCACGGGCGGTCGATGCCACACCGCCTGTTCTGTGTCCCCGGCCCACCAGGTCTGATTTCAGGCCATTCTGATCAGGTCACATCGGGCATTCCGAGTGGCAGAGGGTCAGAGGTCGCACAGATGTTGCTATGGCGACCAAGTGATACTGATGACGCTGCATTGGTTTGGTGATGATGTCACGTGGTGGATATGTGTTGCTGACGAGAAGAAGTCAACGTGGTAAAACTGTAATGAAATATACAGGAACTTACACTGATACTAACATGTTGCTGGGGTAGTGGAGTCACACTGTGCCGTCAAAAACTATCAGGGCAGGAACAGCACGGGTTAGATACAGAGTAAAGCTCCCTCTAAACTGTCCCATCAAACACTCCCAGGGCAGGTAGAGCACGGGTTACATACAGAATAAAGCTCCCTCTACACTGTCCCATCAAACACTCCCAGGGCAGGTACAGCACGGGTTAGATACAGAGTAAAGCTCCCTCTACACTCTCACATCAAACACTCCCAGGGCACGTACAGCACGGGTTAGATACACAGTAAAGCTCTCTCTACACTGTCCCATCAAACACTCCCAGGGCACGTACAGCACGGGTTAGATACAGAGTAACGCTCCCTCTACACTGTCTCATCAAACACTCCCAGCTCATTTAATGCAAAGGTCACATTTTAGATTAAAGCTCCCTCTGCGCACTCCAATCAATTTGGTTAGAGGCCTATGAATAGGGCTGAGGGAAATCTTTTGTACGACGTTGACATCTTGTTTTGGGGTAAAGACAATGATCCATTCTTGAGAGGCAAGACAGAAGGTTGAAATAGGAGAGAGAGGGAGAGGATACAGGAAATCTTCACACACACATTTGTGATGTCACTATGTACGGTGAGTTGTGGGAATCTTTCCCCATTCTGAACATGGATATCATCTTTACTTTATTCTCCTATAACTTAGAGAAATGTCTCAAAAATCAATTGTTGCTGGAATCCGTTGAGACATTTGCATTTCTCTCTTTATTTCTGTTCTGTGTTGGTGGGGAAACATTTATTGTGTTTCTGTCGCTAAATACTCTAATCTGGGACTTTTATTTCTGTGTTTATTTACATAAACGCCTCACTGGTTTCCATGAAGTGTTCATGGCAGCAAAACCAGATCAACAAAGTCACTTATTGATTAGTTTCAACTCACAACAAGGGTTTATTTTAAAAATATTGACAGTTGGGACAAAATGAATAGAAATATCTCGAACAGTGACGTTGGCTTCAGTTTTGTTCAATTAGAACAGATGTGATTTATAACAAAAGAAAAAATATTAAAATTAATAATTCAGTTCTGAAAGTTCTGCTGCTGAAATCAATGGGACATCTGTGAACAGGCTGGTGATCCACTGGATGTCCATTTAGTGGAAGCTTCAACCCATTGAAACTAAACAAGTTAAAACAGTGAGCAGAGGAGTGTCCTACAATCGCAGTACTGTCTGAGCTTTTAACATATCGCAACTTGGATTTTAAAATGTTGACATTTAGAAAGAACTTGTATTTATATAGCGCCTTTCACTGCCTCAGGACATCCCAAAGAGCTTTACAGACAATGAAGAACTTTGGAAATGTAGTCACTTTTGTAAAGTTAGAAATGCTGCAGCCAATTTGCGCACAGCAAGATCCCACACACAGCAAGGAGATATTGACCAAAATATCTGTGTTTAGTGATTTTGGTTGAGGGATAAATATTAACCAGGACACCAGGGCGAACTCCCCTGCTCTTCTTTAAAATAGTGCCACAGGATCTTTTATATTCACTTGATAAAACAGACTGAGCCTCGGTTTAACATCTCATCTGAAAGGTGGCTCCTCCGACAGTGCAGCACTCCCTCAGCACTGCACTGGCAGTGTCGGCCTAGATTATGGGCTCAGGCCTCTGGTGTGGGCTTGAACCTATGACCTTCAGACTCCGAGGCGAGAGTGATCCCACTGAGCCGAGGCTGTTAACATATCACAGGGTGGTGGATACAGTTCAATAGTAAAATTCAAAAAGGGAATTGGAAAAATACTTGAAGGAGAAACAACTGCAGGGATATTGGTAAAGAGCCGGAGGGTGGGACTGACTGGATTGCTCTTTCAAAGAGCCGGCACAGACTCGATGGGCGGAATGGCCTCCTTCTGTGCTGTAACATTCTAGGATTCTATGAAACTGTTTCCACTGGCAGGAGGGTCATTAACCAGAGGGCACAGATTTATCAGCTATTACTGCACAAGACCCTGTCTCTGTTTATATTACACTAGACCCTGTCTCTGTTTATATTACACTAGACCCTGTCTCTGTTTATATTACACTAGACCCTGTCTCTGTTTATATTAAACTAGGCCCTGACTCTGTTTATATTACACTGGACCCTGTCTCTGTTTATATTACACTAGACCCTGTCTCTGTTTATATTACACTGGACCCTGTCTCTGTTTATATTACACTGGACCCTGTCTCTGTTTATATTACACTGGACCCTGTCTCTGTTTATATTACACTAGACCCTGTCTCTGTTTATATTACACTAGACCCTGTCTCTGTTTATATTACACTAGACCCTGTCTCTGTTTATATTACACTAGACCCTGTCTCTGTTTATATTACGCTAGACCCTGTCTCTGTTTATATTACGCTAGACCCTGTCTCTGTTTATATTACGCTAGACCCTGTCTCTGTTTATATTACGCTAGACCCTGTCTCTGTTTATATTACGCTAGACCCCGTCTCTGTTTATATTACACTAGACCCGTCTCTGTTTATATTACGCTAGACCCCGTCTCTGTTTATATTACACTAGACCCCGTCTCTGTTTATATTACACTAGACCCCGTCTCTGTTTATATTACACTAGACCCCGTCTCTGTTTATATTACACTAGACCCCGTCTCTGTTTATATTACACTAGACCCCGTCTCTGTTTATATTACACTAGACCCCGTCTCTGTTTATATTACACTAGACCCCGTCTGTTTATATTACACTAGACCCCGTCTCTGTTTATATTACACTAGACCCCGTCTCTGTTTATATTACACTAGACCCTGTCTCTGTTTATATTACACTAGACCATGTCTCTGTTTATATTACACTAGACCCTGTCTCTGTTTATATTACACTAGACGCTGTCTCTGTTTATGTTACACTAGACCCTGTCCCTGTTTATATTACACTCGACTCTGTCTCTGTTTATGTTACGCTAGACCCTGTCTCTGTTTATATTACACTGGTCCCTGTCTCTGTTTATATTACACTAGACGCTGTCTCTGTTTATGTTACACTAGACCCTGTCCTGTTTATATTACACTCGACTCTGTCTCTGTTTATGTTACGCTAGACCCTGTCTCTGTTTATATTACACAAGACCCTGTCTCTGTTTATATTACACTTGGCGCTGTCTCAGTTATTACTGCACTAGACCATTTTTCTGTTCATATTACACTAGACCCTGTCTCTGTTTATATTACACTAGGCCCTGTCTCTGTTTATATTACACTAGGCCCTGTCTCTGTTTATATTACACTCGACTCTGTCTCTGTTTATGTTACACTAGACCCTGTCTCTGTTTATATTACACTAGACCCTGTCTCTGTTTATATTACACTAGACCCTGTCTCTGTTTATATTACACTAGACCCTGTCTCTGTTTATATTACACTAGACCCTGTCTCTGTTTATATTACACTAGACCCTGTCTCTGTTTATATTACACTAGACCCTGTCTCTGTTTATATTACACTAGACCCTGTCTCTGTTTATATTACACTAGACCCTGTCTCTGTTTATATTACACTAGACCCTGTCTCTGTTTATATTACACTAGACCCTGTCTCTGTTTATATTACACTAGACCCTGTCTCTGTTTATATTACACTAGACCCTGTCTCTGTTTATATTACACTAGACCCTGTCTCTGTTTATATTACACTAGACCCTGTCTCTATTTATATTACACTAGACCCTGTCTCTCTTTATATTACACTAGACCCTCTATCCATTGCACTGCACAAGACAGTGTCTGTTTGTGTCAGCCGAGACTCAGTGGGTTTCACTCTCACCTCGGTCTCAGATAGTTTTGGGATAAACTCCCAATCCAGAGTCTTGAGCGCAAAATCCAGGCACGTCACTCCCGGTGCCAGTACTGAGGGAGTGCTGCACTGTTGGAGGTGCCGTCTTTGGGTTGAGAAGTTAAACCGAGGCCCCGTCTACCCGCTCAGGCGGATGTAGAAGATCCCGTGGCACGATTGTGAAGAAGAGCAGGGGAGTTCTCCCCAGTGTCCTGGTCAATACTTATCCCTCAACAAACACCACGAAAAAAATCGATGATCTGCTCATTTATCACATTGCTGTTTGTGGGATCTTGCTGCACTCAATGTGTCTGCCACGTTTCCCACATTACAACAGTGACTGCACTTCACATAACTTCATTGGCTGTAAAGAGCTTTGGGCCGTCCTCAGCTGGTGAAAGGAGCTGTAAAAATACAAGTCTTTCTTATTGAAGGATGAGGTTTCCTTTGAGTGATGCTCAGATGAGGCATTTCCACCTCTGAGAAGGGGAAATCTCAGCACATGGAGAGAAACACACACACACATCAATGTGCTCCACACACAATGAATGGCTTTCAAATGTTTCTCATTAACAAAAGGGGAGTCCAGTTTTCCACAGGTCAGTGAAATAAATCAGTTTGTTGTGGGTGAGGGAATGGTGTTAATCGGGATCTCCGAATAAGACCCTTCACTTCCTCATATTGTACCGAAGAGCATTATTAGTTTGCTGCACAGAAAGAGGCCATTTGGCCCATCGCGTCCGTGCTGGAACAACCCAACGCTAATTGCGCTGGTCCGCTCTCTCCGCATAGCCCGGTATCATCATTGGTTCGAATATATTGTTCCACCGTTTGCTTAAAAGATGCAGTGGTCTCTGTCTTAGACAGCACCGAACTCACTGAACCTCCCTCCTCCCTCTCTCTCTGTCTCAGACAGCACCTAACTCACTGAACCTCCCTCTCTCTCTCTCTGACAGCACCTAACTCACTGAACCTCCCTCCTCCCTCTCTCTGTCTCAGACAGCACCTAACTCACTGAATCTCCCTCCTCCCTCTCTCTGTCTCAGACAGCACCTAACTCACTGAACCTCCCTCCTCCCTCTCTCTGTCTCAGACAGCCCCGAACACACTGAACCTCCCTCCTCCTCTCTCTGTCTCAGACAGCACCAAACTCACTGAACCTCCCTCCTCCCTCTCTGTCTCAGACAGCACCTAACTCACTGAACCTCCCTCCTCCCCTCTCTGTCTCAGACAGCACCTAACTCACTGAACCTCCCTCCTCCCTCTCCCTCTCAGACAGCACCTAACTCACTGAACCTCCCTCCTCCCTCCCTCTCTCTCAGACAACACCTAACTCACTGAACCTCCCTCCTCCCTCTCTCTGTCTCAGACAGCACCTAACTCACTGAACCTCCCTCCTCCCTCTCTCTGTCTCAAACAGCACCTAACTCACGAAACCTCCCTCCTCCCTCTCTCTCTCTGTCTCAGACAGCACCTAACTCACTGAACCTCCCTCCTCCCTCTCTCTGTCTCATGATGTGGAGATGCCGGCGTTGGACTGGGGTGGACAAAAATGAGAAGTCGCACAACACCAGGTTATAGTCCAACAGATTTATTTAATTTTACAAGCTTTCGAAGCAGTTCGCTCCTTCGTCAGATAAGTTAGCAGTGAGAGAATCTCCCAGAATTCACAATTTAAACACAGGCAAAATCTATTCACATTTTTCCCTACAACAAAGAGCACAGCCAAGACAATGAGATGTGTCCCAGGGGGTCCAACGTGTCAAACCACCTGCTGGCTGCATATCCTGTCAATTTGTGTTCTTGTGTTAGTCTTTTTAAAAAAAAAACCACCTGGGAAGACCGGCCATGATGTCAAGTCACGTTCTGTATCGTGACATGAACCCGATATCGCGATTGAGGCCATCCTCATGAGTGCGGAACTTGGCTATCAGTTTCTGCTCTATGATTTTGCGCTGTCGTGTATCTCGAAGGCCGCCTTGGAGAACGCTTACCCGCAGATCCGTGGCTGAATGCCCCTGGCTGCTGAAGTGTTCCCCGAGTCTCAGACAGCACCTAACTCACTGAACCTCCCTCCTCCCTCTCTCTGTCTCAGACAGCACCTAACTCACTGAACCTCCCTATCTGTCTCAGACAGCACCTAACTCACTGAACCTCCCTCCTCCCTCCCTCTCTCTCTCTGACAGCACCAAACTCAATTAACCTCCCAGCTCCCTCTCCCTGCCTCAGACAGCACCGAACACACTGAACCTCCCTCCCTGTCTCAGACACCACCCAACTCACTGAACCTCCCTCCTCCCTCTCTCTGTCTCAGACAGCACCTAACTCACTGAACCTCCCTCCTCACTCTCTCTGTCTCAGACAGCACCTAACTCACTGAACCTCCCTCATCCCTCTCTGTCTCAGACAGCACCTAACTCACTGAACCTCCCTCCTCCCTCTCTCTCAGACAGCACCTAACTCACTGAACCTCCCTCCTCCCTCTCTCTGACAGCACCTAACACACTGAACCTCCCTCCTCCCTCTCTCTGTCTCAGACAGCACCTAACTCACTGAACCTCCCTCCTCCCTCTCTCTGTCTCAGACAGCACCTAACACACTGAACCTCCCTCCTCCCCCTCTCTGTCTCAGACAGCACCTAACTCACTGAACCTCCCTCCTCCCTCTCTCTGTCTCAGACAGCACCTAACTCACTAAACCTCCCTCCTCCCTCTCTCTGACAGCACCTAACACACTGAACCTCCCTCCTCCCTCTCTCTCTCTGACAGCACCTAACTCACTGAACCTCCCTCCTCCCTCACTCTGTCTCAGACAACACCTAACTCACTGAACCTCCCTCCTCCCTCTCTCTGTCTCAGACAGCACCTAACTCACTGAACCTCCCTCTCTCTCTCTCTGACAGCACCTAACTCACTGAACCTCCTTCCCCTCTCTCTCTGACAGCATCTAACTCACTGAACCTCCCTCCTCCTCTCTGTCTCAGACAGCACCTAACTCACTGAACCTCCCTCCTCCCTCTCTCAGACAGCACCTAACTCACTGAACCTCCCTCCTCCCTCTCTGTCTCAGACAGCACCTAACTCACTGAACCTCCCTCCTCCCTCTCTGTCTCAGACAACACCGAACACACTGAACCTCCCTCCTCCCTCTCTGTCTCAGACAGCACCGAACACACTGAACCTCCCTCCTCCCTCTCTGTCTCAGACAGCACCTAACTCACTGAACCTCCCTCCTCCCTCTCTCTGACAGCACCTAACTCACTGAACCTCCCTCCTCCCTCTCTCTGTCTCAGACAGCACCTAACTCACTGAACCTCCCTCCTCCCTCTCTCTGTCTCAGACAGCACCTAACTCACTGAACCTCCCTCCTCCCTCTCTGTCTCAGACAGCACCTAACTCACTGAACCTCCCTCCTCCCTCTCTCTGTCTCAGACAGCACCAAACTCACTGAACCTCCCTCCTCCCTCTCTCTGTCTCAGACAGCACCTAACTCACTGAACCTCCCTCCTCCCTCTCTGTCTCAGACAGCACCTAACTCACTGAACCTCCCTCCTCCCTCTCTCTGTCTCAGACAGCACCTAACTCACTGAACCTCCCTCCTCCCTCTCTCTGTCTCAGACAGCACCTAACTCACTGAACCTCCCTCCTCCCTCTCTCTGTCTCAGACAGCACCTAACTCACTGAACCTCCCTCCTCCCTCTCTGTCTCAGACAGCACCTAACTCACTGAACCTCCCTCCTCCCTCTCTGTCTCAGACAGCACCTAACTCACTGAACCTCCCTCCTCCCTCTCTGTCTCAGACAGCACCTAACTCACTGAACCTCCCTCCTCCTCTCTCTGTCTCAGACAGCACCTAACTCACTGAACCTCCCTCCTCCCTCTCTCTGTCTCAGACAGCACCTAACTCACTGAACCTCCCTCCTCCCTCTCTGTCTCAGACAGCACCTAACTCACTGAACCTCCCTCCTCCCTCTCTGTCTCAGACAGCACCTAACTCACTGAACCTCCCTCCTCCCCTCTCTGTCTCAGACAGCACCTAACTCACTGAACCTCCCTCCTCCCTCTCTGTCTCAGACAGCACCTAACTCACTGAACCTCCCTCCTCCCTCTCTGTCTCAGACAGCACCTAACACACTGAACCTCCCTCCTCCCTCTCTGTCTCAGACAGCACCTAACTCACTGAACCTCCCTCCTCCCTCTCTCTCTCTGACAGCACCTAACTCACTGAACCTCCCTCCTCCCTCACTCTGTCTCAGACAGCACCTAACTCACTGAACCTCCCTCCTCCCTCTCTCTCTCTGACAGCACCTAACTCACTGAACCTCCCTCCTCCCTCTCTCTGTCTCAGACAACACCTAACTCACTGAACCTCCCTCCTCCCTCCTCTGTCTCAGACAGCACCTAACTCACTGAACCTCCCTCCTCCCTCTCTGTCTCAGACAGCACCTAACTCACTGAACCTCCCTCCTCCCTCTCTGTCTCAGACAGCACCTAACTCACTGAACCTCCCTCCTCCCTCTCTCTGTCTCAGACAGCACCTAACTCACTGAACCTCCCTCCTCCCTCTCTCTGTCTCAGACAGCACCGAACACACTGAACCTCCCTCCTCCCTCCCTCTGTCTCAGACAGCACCTAACTCACTGAACCTCCCTCCTCCCTCTCTGTCTCAGACAGCACCTAACTCACTGAACCTCCCTCCTCCCTCTCTGTCTCAGACAGCACCTAACTCACTGAACCTCCCTCCTCCCTCTCTCTGACAGCACCTAACTCACTGAACCTCCCTCCTCCCTCTCTGTCTCAGACAGCACCTAACTCACTGAACCTCCCTCCTCCCTCTCTGTCTCAGACAGCACCTAACTCACTGAACCTCCCTCCTCCCTCTCTCTCTGACAGCACCTAACTCACTGAACCTCCCTCCTCCCTCTCTCTGTCTCAGACAGCACCTAACTCACTGAACCTCCCTCCTCCCTCTCTCTGTCTCAGACAGCACCTAACACACTGAACCTCCCTCCTCCCCTCTCTGTCTCAGACAGCACCTAACTCACTGAACCTCCCTCCTCCCTCTCTCTGTCTCAGACAGCACCTAACTCACTGAACCTCCCTCCTCCCTCTCTCTGACAGCACCTAACACACTGAACCTCCCTCCTCCCTCTCTCTCTCTGACAGCACCTAACTCACTGAACCTCCCTCCTCCCTCACTCTGTCTCAGACAACACCTAACTCACTGAACCTCCCTCCTCCCTCTCTCTGTCTCAGACAGCACCTAACTCACTGAACCTCCCTCTCTCTGTCTCAGACAACACCTAACTCACTGAACCTCCCTCCTCCCTCTCTCTCTCTGACAGCACCTAACTCACTGAACCTCCTTCCTCTCACTCTGTCTCAGACAGCACCTAACTCACTGAACCTCCCTCCTCCCTCTCTCAGACAGCACCTAACTCACTGAACCTCCCTCCTCCCTCTCTGTCTCAGACAGCACCTAACTCACTGAACCTCCCTCCTCCCTCTCTGTCTCAGACAGCACCTAACTCACTGAACCTCCCTCCTCCCTCTCTGTCTCAGACAGCACCTAACTCACTGAACCTCCCTCCTCCCTCTCTCTGTCTCAGACAGCACCTAACTCACTGAACCTCCCGCCTCCCTCTCTCTGACAGCACCTAACACACTGAACCTCCCTCCTCCCTCTCTCTGTCTCAGACAGCACCTAACTCACTGAACCTCCCTCCTCCCTCTCTCTGTCTCAGACAGCACCTAACTCACTGAACCTCCCTCCTCCCTCTCTGTCTCAGACAGCACCTAACTCACTGAACCTCCCTCCTCCCTCTCTCTGTCTCTGACAGCACCTAACTCACTGAACCTCCCTCCTCCCTCTCTCTGTCTCAGACAGCACCTAACTCACTGAACCTCCCTCCTCCCTCTCTGTCTCAGACAGCACCTAACTCACTGAACCTCCCTCCTCCCTCTCTCTGTCTCAGACAGCACCTAACTCACTGAACCTCCCTCCTCCCTCTCTCTGTCTCAGACAGCACCTAACTCACTGAACCTCCCTCCTCCCTCTCTCTGTCTCAGACAGCACCTAACTCACTGAACCTCCCTCCTCCCTCTCTGTCTCAGACAGCACCTAACTCACTGAACCTCCCTCCTCCCTCTCTGTCTCAGACAGCACCTAACTCACTGAACCTCCCTCCTCCCTCTCTCTGTCTCAGACAGCACCTAACTCACTGAACCTCCCTCCTCCCTCTCCTGTCTCAGACAGCACCTAACTCACTGAACCTCCCTCCTCCCTCTCTCTGTCTCAGACAGCACCTAACTCACTGAACCTCCCTCCTCCCCTCTCTGTCTCAGACAGCACCTAACTCACTGAACCTCCCTCCTCCCTCTCTCTGTCTCAGACAGCACCTAACACACTGAACCTCCCTCCTCCCCTCTCTGTCTCAGACAGCACCTAACTCACTGAACCTCCCTCCTCCCTCTCTGTCTCAGACAGCACCTAACTCACTGAACCTCCCTCCTGCCTCTCTGTCTCAGACAGCACCTAACACACTGAACCTCCCTCCTCCCTCTCTCTCTGACAGCACCTAACTCACTGAACCTCCCTCCTCCCTCTCTCTCTCTGACAGCACCTAACTCACTGAACCTCCCTCCTCCCTCTCTCTGTCTCAGACAGCACCTAACTCACTGAACCTCCCTCCTCCCTCTCTCTCTCTGACAGCACCTAACTCACTGAACCTCCCTCCTCCCTCTCTCTGTCTCAGACAGCACCTAACTCACTGAACCTCCCTCCTCCCTCCTCTGTCTCAGACAGCACCTAACTCACTGAACCTCCCTCCTCCCTCTCTGTCTCAGACAGCACCTAACTCACTGAACCTCCCTCCTCCCTCTCTGTCTCAGACAGCACCTAACTCACTGAACCTCCCTCCTCCCTCTCTCTGTCTCAGACAGCACCTAACTCACTGAACCTCCCTCCTCCCTCTCTCTGTCTCAGACAGCACCTAACTCACTGAACCTCCCTCCTCCCTCCTCTGTCTCAGACAGCACCTAACTCACTGAACCTCCCTCCTCCCTCTCTGTCTCAGACAGCACCTAACTCACTGAACCTCCCTCCTCCCTCTCTGTCTCAGACAGCACCTAACTCACTGAACCTCCCTCCTCCCTCTCTCTGACAGCACCTAACTCACTGAACCTCCTCCCTCTCTCTCTCCCAGACAGCACCTAACTCACTGAACCTCCCTCCTCCCTCTCTCTGTCTCAGACAGCACCTAACTCACTGAACCTCCCTCCTCTCTCTGTCTCAGACAGCACCTAACTCACTGAACCTCCCTCCTCCCTCTCTGTCTCAGACAGCACCTAACTCACTGAACCTCCCTCCTCCTCTCTCTGTCTCAGACAGCACCTAACTCACTGAACCTCCCTCCTCCCTCTCTGTCTCAGACAGCACCTAACTCACTGAACCTCCCTCCTCCCTCTCTCTGTCTCAGACAGCACCTAACTCACTGAACCTCCCTCCTCTCTGTCTCAGACAGCACCTAACTCACTGAACCTCCCTCCTCCTCTCTCTGTCTCAGACAGCACCTAACTCACTGAACCTCCCTCCTCCCTCTCTGTCTCAGACAGCACCTAACTCACTGAACCTCCCTCCTCCCTCTCTCTCTCTCAGACAGCACCTAACTCACTGAACCTCCCTCCTCCCTCTCTCTGTCTCAGACAGCACCTAACTCACTGAACCTCCCTCCTCCCTCTCTGTCTCAGACAGCACCTAACTCACTGAACCTCCCTCCTCCCTCTCTCTGTCTCAGACAGCACCTAACTCACTGAACCTCCCTCCTCCCTCTCTCTGTCTCAGACAGCACCTAACTCACTGAACCTCCCTCCTCCCTCTCTCTGTCTCAGACAGCACCTAACTCACTGAACCTCCCTCCTCCCTCTCTCTGTCTCAGACGCCACCAAACTCACTGAACCTCCCTCCTCCCTCTCTGTCTCAGACAGCACCGAACACACTGAACCTCCCTCTCTGTCTCAGACAGCACCTAACTCACTGAACCTCCCTCCTCCCTCTCTCTGTCTCAGACAGCACCAAACTCACTGAACCTCCCGCCACCCTCTCTCTGTCTCAGACGCCACCAAACTCACTGAACCTCCCTCCTCCCTCTCTGTCTCAGACAGCACCGAACACACTGAACCTCCCTCTCTGTCTCAGACAGCACCTAACTCACTGAACCTCCCTCCTCCCTCTCTCTGTCTCAGACAGCACCTAACTCACTGAACCTCCCTCCTCCCTCTCTCTGACAGCACCAAACACACTGAACCTCCCTCCTCCCTCTCTCTGTCTCAGACAGCACCTAACTCACTGAACCTCCCTCCTCCCTCTCTCTCAGACAGCACCTAACTCACTGAACCTCCCTCCTCCCTCCCTCTCTCTCTCTGACAGCACCACACTCAATTAACCTCCCATCTCCCTCTCTCTGTCTCAGACAGCACCTAACTCACTGAACCTCCCTCCTACCTCTCTGTCTCAGACAGCACCTAACTCACTGAACCTCCCTCCTTCCTCTCTCTCTCTCAGACAGCACCTAACTCACTGAACCTCCCTCCTCCCTCTCTCTGTCTCAGACAGCACCTAACTCACTGAACCTCCCTCCTCCCTCTCTGACTCAGACAGCACCTAACTCACTGAACCTCCCTCCTCCCTCTCTGTCTCAGACAACACCTAACTCACTGAACCTCCCACCTCCCTCCTCCCCCTCTCTGTCTCTGACAGCACCTAACACACTGAACCTCCCTCCTCCCTCTCTCTGTCTCAGACAGCACCTAACTCACTGAACCTCCCTCCTCCCCTCTCTGTCTCAGACAGCACCTAACTCACTGAACCTCCCTCCTCCCTCTCTCTGTCTCAGACAGCACCTAACTCACTGAACCTCCCTCCTGCCTCTCTGTCTCAGACAGCACCTAACACACTGAACCTCCCTCCTCCCTCTCTCTCTGACAGCACCTAACTCACTGAACCTCCCTCCTCCCTCTCTCTCTCTGACAGCACCTAACTCACTGAACCTCCCTCCTCCCTCTCTCTGTCTCAGACAGCACCTAACTCACTGAACCTCCCTCCTCCCTCTCTCTCTCAGACAGCACCTAACTCACTGAACCTCCCTCCTCCCTCTCTGTCTCAGACAGCACCTAACTCACTGAACCTCCCTCCTCCCTCTCTCTGTCTCAGACAGCACCTAACTCACTGAACCTCCCTCCTCCCTCTCTCTGTCTCAGACAGCACCTAACTCACTGAACCTCCCTCCTCCCTCTCTCTGTCTCAGACAGCACCTAACTCACTGAACCTCCCTCCTCCCTCTCTGTCTCAGACAGCACCTAACTCACTGAACCTCCCTCCTCCCTCTCTCTGTCTCAGACAGCACCTAACTCACTGAACCTCCCTCCTCCCTCTCTCTGTCTCAGACAGCACCTAACTCACTGAACCTCCCTCCTCCCTCTCTGTCTCAGACAGCACCTAACTCACTGAACCTCCCTCCTCCCTCTCTGTCTCAGACAGCACCTAACTCACTGAACCTCCCTCCTCCCTCTCTCTGACAGCACCTAACTCACTGAACCTCCCTCCTCCCTCTCTCAGACAGCACCTAACTCACTGAACCTCCCTCCTCCCTCTCTCTGTCTCAGACAGCACCTAACTCACTGAACCTCCCTCCTCCCTCTCTCTGTCTCAGACAGCACCTAACTCACTGAACCTCCCTCCTCCCTCTCTCTCTCAGACAGCACCTAACTCACTGAACCTCCCTCCTCCCTCTCTGTCTCAGACAGCACCTAACTCACTGAACCTCCCTCCTCCCTCCTCTGTCTCAGACAGCACCTAACTCACTGAACCTCCCTCCTCCCTCTCTGTCTCAGACAGCACCTAACTCACTGAACCTCCCTCCTCCCTCTCTGTCTCAGACAGCACCTAACTCACTGAACCTCCCTCCTCCCTCTCTCTGTCTCAGACAGCACCTAACTCACTGAACCTCCCTCCTCCCTCTCTCTGTCTCAGACAGCACCTAACTCACTGAACCTCCCTCCTCCCTCTCTGTCTCAGACAGCACCTAACTCACTGAACCTCCCTCCTCCCTCTCTCTGTCTCAGACAGCACCTAACTCACTGAACCTCCCTCCTCCCTCTCTGTCTCAGACAGCACCTAACTCACTGAACCTCCCTCCTCCCTCTCTCTGACAGCACCTAACTCACTGAACCTCCCTCCTCCCTCTCTCTCTCAGACAGCACCTAACTCACTGAACCTCCCTCCTCCCTCTCTGTCTCAGACAGCACCTAACTCACTGAACCTCCCTCCTCCCTCTCTCTGTCTCAGACAGCACCTAACTCACTGAACCTCCCTCCTCCTCTCTGTCTCAGACAGCACCTAACTCACTGAACCTCCCTCCTCCTCTCTCTGTCTCAGACAGCACCTAACTCACTGAACCTCCCTCCTCCCTCTCTGTCTCAGACAGCACCTAACTCACTGAACCTCCCTCCTCCCTCTCTCTCTCTCTGACAGCACCTAACTCACTGAACCTCCCTCCTCCCTCTCTCTGTCTCAGACAGCACCTAACTCACTGAACCTCCCTCCTCCCTCTCTGTCTCAGACAGCACCTAACTCACTGAACCTCCCTCCTCCCTCTCTCTGTCTCAGACAGCACCTAACTCACTGAACCTCCCTCCTCCCTCTCTCTGTCTCAGACAGCACCTAACTCACTGAACCTCCCTCCTCCCTCTCTCTGTCTCAGACAGCACCTAACTCACTGAACCTCCCTCCTCCCTCTCTCTGTCTCAGACAGCACCTAACTCACTGAACCTCCCTCCTCCCTCTCTGTCTCAGACAGCACCTAACACACTGAACCTCCCTCTCTCTGTCTCAGACAGCACCTAACTCACTGAACCTCCCTCCTCCCTCTCTCTGTCTCA
>JASTWF010002741.1:0-17972 GCA_030390025.1 Squalus acanthias
GGCACAGAATATAAGAGGAGGGAGGTTATGCTAGAACTGTACTCTCTCCAGTGGGGTTCCGCAGGGCTCAGTACTCGGTCCCTTACTTTTTGTGGTATACAGTGAGTGGTGAGGACCTGGAACTTGCTGGACGGAAGTGGTGGAAGTGGGCACACTCAATGTTTTCAAGGTTAGACTGGATAGGCACTATCAACCACATGGCCAACTTTTGTATCGTCTGCAAACTTCTTAATCATGCCTCCTACATTGAAGCCTAAATCATTGATATATACCATAATAAGCAAGGGACCTGGTACTGAGCCCTGCAGAACCCCACTAGAAACAGCCTCCCAGTCACAAAAACACCCGTCGACCATTACACCCTTTGCTTCCTGCCACGGAGCCAATTTTAGATCCAGCTTGATACTTTCCCTTGGATTCCGTGGGCTGTTGCTATTCTGACCAGTCTGCTATGTGCGAACTTGTCAAAAGCCTTGCTAAAATCCATTGTAAAATCCACAAGGAATACCAGCAGCTTTCCTCCTCCTGCTGCTCCTGCCAGACGACACTGGCCACCTGGAATTCTGTCCATGATCTCAGTGGCTGTTTGTGGGATCTTGCTGTGCGGACACGGGCTGCTGCGTTTCCCCCATGACAGCAGTCCCTGCCCTTCAGACAAAGTGCTGCCTGGGCTGTGGGGCGCTCGGGGTGGTCTGAGGCTGTGACACGCGCTGTCTATCAATGCAAGTTCTTTCTCTCCAACTATTTTATTCAAAAACAATAATACCTGTACAACTCATCAATTACATAGTAAATCCATTACATAGTAAATCCATTACATTCATCCATCACAGTAAAAAATACAGCCTTAAAAACAGCCTTAGTTAATATAAATGCAATGATTACTTTTACAAATAATCAATAATGTTTACAGTACAAATACCCTTAAATACACACAACTTTTTAGATTTAAAATAATAAATCTCAAAGTTAACTCCACATAAAACAAAACCCATTTCAACACCAGTGTACAAACACATAGCACCATCATAATCCAATTAAATGCTACAAATAACATTTATTCCAATAAACCAAGAAAAAACCCGTTTTACGCCAGTCCTACTGGCATTATTCGTTCGATCATTCGATCATTCATTCAATTGTTCGTTCGTTCATTCAAGCGTTCGTTCGTTCGTTCGATCGAGCGTAAGTTCCATTATGTCTGAATGCGTGCGTGCGTATCAGTTATTTAAGTGCGCGCCTGCGTGCGTTCGCTCGAATCGTTCGTCTGATCGTTCCCCACGCGATCATTCGTTCGATCGAGTGTAAGTTCCAATGTGCATGCTTGCGTTCGCTCGAATCGTTCGTTCGACCACTACCTCATGAGGTCGTTCGTTCGATCGAGTGTAAGTTCCAATATGTATGTCTGAATGCGTGCGTGCGTAGCATAGTCTAAGTGCGCGCCTGCGTGCGTTCGCTCGAATCGTTCATCCTATCACTGCACAAGTGATCATTCGTTCGATCGAGTGTAAGTTCCAATATGCATGAATGCGTTCGTTCGAATCGTTCGTCCGTTCGTTCGCTCGAGCGTCCGTTCGTTCAATAATTTACCAATATTAAGTTACTTTATCTTTTCAGCCACACCAACACTAGACAATAACCTCAAAGTAAATTCCCACATAACCACCAATACATCACCATGTGCAAATTCCCACAGTCCTTATCAGAAATCCAATTAAGCTTCAAGTAAACTGCTTTCAAACAGAAAAACATGAAACCTTCCCAACAAAACAATTAAATACCAGTTCTACGCCAGTCCTTTTGGCAATCCATTAACGAATATCATTTGATGTTGTCGAACCATGTAAAGTCATAGTCCTTGTCCACAGTCTTCAGCCCTTCCACGGAAAAAGAAGCCATCCACTTCCTGAAATCTCGTAAAAAGACCGAACACTCAAATCTTCTTCTGCATGCTGTTATCGCTCACAGGACCCAACCATCAAAGAATACTCATCATTCCTTACTGATATTACTTTGCTCTGTCTTTTAATTTCCTTTTATTTTCCGTCTTTTAACCATTCACATTTTCCATCTTGTAACCGCTCACGCGCCACATTACAGATGGAAACAGTTTGTCTTTCCTTCACCAATATGGCGACGCATAAACCGGTCCCATGACCAAAAAAAAAGCCTTACAGCTGCCGCCAGGCAGAGCAGATGCTGGGCCGCTGGAACTCATTCAGGCCCGAAACCATTCTGCAACTTTCAGAACCAGTGCAACAATGCTCACCAACCGCATCTCCCGACTCCACCTCTGCCGACCCGCCCTGGGCCCCCCGCCTGGGGTTCTCCGTGCTGGGCCTCCCGCCCAGGCCACTCTCATCCGGGTCTTCCACCTTGGGCCTTCTGCACCGGGCCCTCCGCACCGGCATTCCCCGCGAGCAGCCGGGGTGTGGAGCTCACCCGTTCACACAGCACCGAGTTGGGCTGAGAATCTTACAGCCTGGGCCTGGATTTTGTCCTTGGGGCGGGCTGGGGTTGTGACACGCGCTGTCTCTCAATGCAAGTACTTTCTCTCCAACTCTTTTATTCAAAAACAATAATACCTGTACAACTCATCAATTACATAGTAAATCCATTACATAGTAAATCCATTACATTCATCCATCACAGTAAAAAATAAAGCCTTAAAAACAGCCTTAGTTAATATAAATGCAATGATTACTTTTACAAATAATCAATAATGTTTACAGTACAAATACCCTTAAATACACACAACTTTTTAGATTTAAAATAATAAATCTCAAAGTTAACTCCACATAAAACAAAACCCATTTCAACACCAGTGTACAAACACATAACACCATCATAATCCAATTAAATGCTACAAATAACATTTATTCCAATAAACCAAGAAAAAACCCGTTTTACGCCAGTCCTACTGGCATTATTCGTTCGATCATTCATTCAATTGTTCGTTCATTCATTCAAGCTGTTCGTTCGTTCGTTCGATCGAGCGTAAGTTCCATTATGTCTGAATGCGTGCGTGCATATCAGTTATCTAAGTGCGCGCCTGCGTGCGTTCGCTCGAATCGTTCGTCTGATCGTTCCCCACGCGATCATTCGTTCGATCGAGTGTAAGTTCCAATGTGCATGCTTGCGTTCGCTCGAATCGTTCGTTCGACCACTACCCCATGAGGTCGTTCGTTCGATCGAGTGTAAGTTCCAATATGTATGTCTGAATGCATGCGTGCGTAGCATAGTCTAAGTGCGCGCCTGCGTGCGTTCGCTCGAATCGTTCGTCCTATCACTGCACAAGTGATCATTCGTTCGATCGAGTGTAAGTTCCAATATGCATGAATGCGTTCGTTCGAATCGTTCGTCCGTTCGTTCGCTCGAGCGTCCGTTCGTTCAATAATTTACCAATATTAAGTTACTTTATCTTTTCAGCCACACCAACACTAGACAATAACCTCAAAGTAAATTCCTACATAACCACCAATACATCACCATGTGCAAATTCCCACAGTCCTTATCAGAAATCCAATTAAGCTTCAAGTAAACTGCTTTCAAACAGAAAAACATGAAACCTTCCCAACAAAACAATTAAATACCAGTTCTACGCCAGTCTGACTATCGCTGGTGTTCATGGATTGAAGCAGAAGCTTGTGTTGTAAATTGGGTATATTAGGAGCCCGTAGTTGTATTGTCTCTCCGTGGTGGTTACACAGTACTCTCCCCGGCCCTTGTATGGTACATGGGTTGGTTCGTATTGAGCCTGTATGATTTCCACCGTACAATTTGTGGTTTTATTGAATCCACATTGTGCTTGTTCTCCAGTCCCTGCTGGGTGCGGGCACATTACTGTATTCCCATATTCTTTACATCCCGTCAGAGATATTCCGACCAATGTTTTTCCCCGCCTGGCATTATCGCCTTTCTTATGGCGTAGTTATGAGCGTGACAGTATCTTACGTGAGCTTCTCCTTGGGTTACCCCTATATTTTCTACCTGATATAAGGGGTATGGAGTTTGGCTTTTGGTCACCACTGGTATCATCATAACCATCCCGAGGTACTGTGTCAGGTTGGTTATACAGTTTGTTTACATAGATACATAGAACAGTACAGCACAGTACAGGCCCTTCGGCCCTCGATGTTGTGCCGAGCATTGTCCGAGACCAAGATCAAGCTATCACACTCCCTATCACTCTGGTGTGCTCCATGTGCTTATCCAATAACCGCTTGAAAGTTCCTAAAGTGTCCGACTCCACTATCACAGCAGGCAGTCCATTCCACACACCAACCACTCTCTGAGTAAAGAATCTACCTCGGACATCCCTTCTATATCTCCCCCCATGCACCTTATAGTTATGCCCCCTTGTAACAGCTGCCTCTACCCGAGGAAATAGTCTCTGAACATCCACTCTATCTATCCCCCTCATCATCTTATAAACCTCTATTAAGTCGCCTCTCATCCTCCTCCGCTCTAAAGAGAAAAGCCCCAACTCCCTCAATCTTTCCTCATAAGACCTCCCCCCCAAACCAGGCAGCATCCTGGTAAATCTCCTTTGCACTCTTTCCAATGCTTCCACGTCCTTCCTATAGTGAGGTGACCAGAACTGCACACAATATTCCAAATGTGGTCTCACCAAGGTCCTGTACAGTTGCAGCATAACCTCACGGTTCTTAAACTCAAACCCTCTGTTAATAAACGCCAACACACCATAGGCCTTCTTTACTGCTCTATCCACTTGAGTGGCAACCTTCAGAGATCTGTGGATATGAACCCCCAGATCCCTCTGCTCCTCCACGTTCCTCAGAACCCTGCCGTTGACCCTGTAATCCTTATTCAAATTTGCCCTACCAAAATGAATCACCTCGCACTTATCAGGGTTAAATTCCATCTGCCATTTTTCGGCCCAGCTCTGCATCCTATCAATGTCTCTTTGCAGCCTACAACTGCCTTCCACCTCATCCACTACTCCACCAATCTTGGTGTCATCAGCAAATTTACTGATCCACCCTTCAGTCCCCTCCTCCAAGTCATTGATAAATATCACAAACAGCAGAGGACCCAGCACCGACCCCTGTGGCACACCGCTGGTAACTGGTCTCCAGTCCGAAAATGTTCCATCCACCACCACCCTCTGCCTTCTATGAGATAGCCAGTTACTTATCCAATCGGCCAAATTTCCCTCTATCCCACAACTCCTTACTTTCTTCATGAGACGACCATGGGGAACCTTATCAAACGCCTTACTAAAATCCATGTATACGACATCAACTGCTCTACCTTCATCTACACACTTAGTTACCTCAAAGAATTCAATCAAATTTGTTAGGCAAGACTTACCCTTCACGAATCCGTGTTGACTATCCCTGATTAAGTTGCCCCTTTCCAAATGGTCATAAATCCTATCCCTCAGGACCTTTTCCATTATCTTACCAACCACCGAAGTAAGACTAACCGGCCTATAATTACCAGGGTCATTCCTATTTCCTTTCTTGAAGAGAGGAACAACATTCGCCACTCTCCAGTCCTCTGGCACCATCCCCGTGGACAGTGAGGACCCAAAGATCAAAGCCAGAGGCTGTGCAATCTCCTCCCTTGCCTCCCAAAGAATCCTAGGATATATCCCATCTGGCCCAGGGGACTTATCGACCCTCAGGTTCTTCAAAATTGCTAAAACATCTTCCCTCAGAACATCTACCACCTCCAGCCTATTCACCTTTATCACACTCTCATCCTCAAGAACATGGCCCCTCTCCTCGGTGAACACTGACGAAAAGTATTCATTCATCACCTCTCCTATCTCTTCTGACTCCATGCACAAGTTCCCACTACTGTCCTTGACCGGCCCTACCCTCACCCTGGTCATTCTTTTATTTCTCACATAAGAGTAAAAAGCCTTGGGGTTTTTCTTGATCCGACCCGCCAAGGACTTCTCATGCCCCCTCCTAGCTCTCCTAAGCTCTTTTTTTAGCTCATTCCTTGCTACCTTGTACCCCTCAATCGACCCAACTGAACCTTGTTTTCTCATCCTTACATATGCTTCCTTTTTCCTCTTGACTAGACATTCAACCTCTTTTGTGAACCATGGTTCTCTCACTCGGCCATTTCCTCCCTGCCTGACAGGGACATACCTATCAAGGACACGCAGTAATTGCTCCATGAAAAAGCTCCACTTTTCGTTTGTGCCTTTCCCTGATAGTTTCTGTTCCCATCTTATACTCCCTAATTCTTGCCTAATCGCATCATAATTACCCCTCCCCCAATTATAAACCCTGCCCTGCCGTATGGCCCTATCCCTCTCCATTGCAATAGTGAAAGTTACCGAATTGTGGTCACTATCTCCAAAGTGCTCTCCCACATACAAATCAAACACTTGGCCCGGTTCATTACCCAGTACCAAATCCAACGTGGCCCCACCTCTTGTCGGCCTATCCACATATTGTGTCAGGAAACCCTCCTGCACACACTGTGCAAAAACTATCCCATCCGAACTGTTTGACCTATAAAGGTTCCAATCAATATTTGGAAAGTTGAAGTCACCCATGACAACTACTCTGTGACCTCCACACCTATTCATAATCTGCTTTGCAATTTCTTCCTCCACATCTTTATTACTATTTGGGGGCCTGTAGAAAACTCCTAACAACGTGACCGCTCCTTTCCTATTTCTAACTTCAGCCCATATTACCTCAGACGGCAGATCCCCCTCGAACTGCCTTTCTGCCGCTGTTAAACTATCCTTGATTAACAATGCTACACCTCCACCTTTCTTACCAACTTCCCTACTCTTACTGAAACATCTATACCCCGGAACTTCCAACAACCATTCCTGTCCCTGTTCTAACCATGTCTCCGTAATGGCCACCACATCGTAGTCCCAAGTACCAATCCACGCTCCAAGTTCTCCTACCTTATTCCGGATGCTCCTTGCATTGAAGTAGACACACTTCAAGCCATCTTCCTGTCTGCCGGTACATTCCTGCGACCTTGATACCCTCCTCAGTACCTCCCTACACTCACCACTGGCTCGTGGACTACAGCCCTTTTTCCCATCCCCCTGACAAATTAGTTTAAACCCCCCCGAAGAGCCGTAGCAAATTTCCCTCCCAGGATATTGGTGCCCCTCTGGTTCAGGTGCAAACCGTCCTGTTTGTACAGGTCCCACCTTCCCCAGAATGTGCTCCAATTATCCACATAACTGAAACCCTCCCCCCTACACCATCCCTGCAGCCACGTGTTTATCTGCACTCTCTCCCTGTTCCTCAACTCGCTAGCACGTGGCACCGGCAACAAACCAGAAATTACAACATGGTTTGTACTGGCTCTCAGCTTCCAACCTAGCTCCCTAAATTCCTGTTTTAAATCCCCGTCCCTTCTCCTACCTATGTCGTTGGTACATGGGTTGGTTCGTATTGAGCCTGTATGATTTCCACCGTACAATTTGTGGTTTTATTGAATCCACATTGTGCTTGTTCTCCAGTCCCTACTGGGTGCGGGCACATTACTGTATTCCCATATTCTTTACATCCCGTCAGAGATATTCCGACCAATGTTTTTCCCCGCCTGGCATTATCGCCTTTCTTATGGCGTAGTTATGAGCGTGACAGTATCTTACGTGAGCTTCTCCTTGGGTTACCCCTATATTTTCTACCTGATATAAGGGGTATGGAGTTTGGCTTTTGGTCACCACTGGTATCATCATAACCATCCCGAGGTACTGTGTCAGGTTGGTTATACAGTTTGTTTCTGTGGGGTAAACTCAGATTAGACCCCGTAATTGACACGTTGTCAAATTGCCTGGACCATTAGCCAGGTCCTTTAATTTTTTTATTACTTATCCAACTTGGGACCTCCCCCGGGTGTAATTGATTCCTATTAGCACGGACTTGGTTTGTTATCCATGACCAGTAGGCCTGGCATAACATTTCCGCCTGGTTTTGTCCCTCAACACGCTTGGTGGCATCGATTAGACAGTTTGTGGTCTTCACATGGGCTTCTAGGATATGTGTAATGCCCGATAGAATTTCAGTCGTGTGTGTCCCTAGCTGATTCCCCTGCTGTGCCTCCAAGTTTGTCTGTGTCAATATCTGTTTCAGCTTTTCATTCAGACTTCCTAGCTCCCTGTCTACCGCTTCAATGTCTAAGGTATTAATGAGTGACGTCCCCGTATTAAAACACCGTTCCTACATCCCCTAATACACCCCTTTTCCTTCTAACCCTCCTTCTCCGCGTCCCTGACACTTGGGCAGCTTGGTCTATAACACCTTTTACAAGGGTCTTGTACAATAATTGGGTTTGCGGGCTACACCACGCTGAGAGATATATTGCTGACAGATTCAATACTACAGGTAGGATCTCATGGTGCACGTTATCATATAATGCGTTGTCACTGTCCACTAATACCAGTCCTCCTTTTGGCCCTGGAAATGCCTCTGGGCATTCCAGGGGTTTCGGGGTTGTTGTGGTAGCTGGTTGTGTGGTCGTTGTTGAGGTCGAAACCAATGCGGTAGATGTGGGGTGCGATGTTGTACTGACGTGGTTACAATACCCGACGTATGCGAAGATCTCTCCGCCCGTACACTTCGGCCATGGTTGGTGTATTCCTGTCACGGCTAGGAGAATGCCCTGTGGGTTTCTTCCATTCGGATCCGTTGCACATGTTAACCACGTGCAATGACCCCTTTCCACAAGACCGTCAAGGCAGAGCTTTTGGCCGTTCGGACACTCCACACAAGGCAGCTGGTTCTGATGGGTGCCGTTGTAGCAGCTCTCCCCACTTTTCCTTGCCATTGTCCGTATTCCTTTAGCCGTTCCGTTGACGGTCCAGTTAATCCCCATCAACATCCAATACAACAGCCTCATGACTGGGGTGTTCCTGTAGGGATATAATATGGTCTTGGTCGTCACCAAGGGTCAGTGTTTCTGATTGTTCTCGAAATTCCCCACCCCATATCCACCATAACAGAAGTAAGTGCCAAAACACAGGCAAGGTATTTCCTATTCCCATGAGCATAGCTAAATGCAGACTGGCCATTATTTTTGGTCATTCCATGGCCTGTCCTTTTCCTGATATTCTGTCCGCCAGTGTTTGATAGGGGTCCCTGGAATAGAATATTTTAGGTACCTATTGTTGGCATGCTAGCGACATGTCGTTAGTCTCCTCCTCCTCTTTGTTCTTAGACCGTTTTAGTTGTGTCCAATATTTCCACCTACCCTTCCCTCTCATATCCACACAGGCACAGGTGTCACTGGTCATTATTATCTCATGGGGTCCGACCCATCGAGGCGCGAACCCGGTTTTACCTGGTATTACCTGGACAAACAGGCGTTCCCCCACCTGTGGTACGGGTTCCCCCGGCCCTTTGTTCTGGGTCTCCTGATCCCTGATGGCCTGCTGCTCTTTTACTTCTTGACGCAAACCCCGTAATTGATCATCCAAAAGGCGCACATAATTTCGTATACGATCCCTTATTGGTCCTAAGTCCTCGCTCCCGGTTGATATCCCTTCTGGTAAGCGCATAGCACTTCCGGTCATGAGTTCGTATGGTGTCAGTCCAGTGGTTCGGTTGGGTGTCGCCCGAAGTCGCATTAATATACAGGGGAGTACGTCCTCCCATCCCCGTCCGGTTTCCGTAATAGCCTGGCCTATGGCGATTTTTAGTGTACGGTTCATTCGTTCAACCATCCCTGAACTCTGAGGATGGTAAGGGATGTGGAATCGCTGTTGGACGCCTAATAACTGACAGGCTTCCTTCATGACCTTCCCTGTGAAGTGCGTACCTTGATCCGAGTCTATCTGGAGGGGGATTCCCCATCTAGGAATAATATCGCATGCGAATATTCGGGCTACCGTTCTGGCGCTACAGTCTCGGGTGGGGAATGCCTCCACCCATCGGGTGAATTGGTCTATTACTACCAGCCAGTACGTTTTCCCTCGACTATTGGGTAAAGGTCCTGTAAAGTCTATTTGTAAGTTCTCCCACGGGCCTTTGGGTCGTGGTTGGTGAGCCATCTTCACTTGTATGGGTTTTCCCGGGTTATGCTGACCACATACTGTGCATCGTTGGCAATATTTTGCCACGTCTTTTCCTAATCCGCTCCACCACCTGTCCCTGCTTAGTCTCTCTATCATATTGTTTCGTCCTCCATGGTCGGGTTCGTGGTAAATGTTTAACAAGTCTGAATGGATACAGTCGGGGGCTACCACGCGTAGGTCCTTTCTCCATATCCCATCTTTCCCCCTTTACGGCCCCCTTACTAATCCACGATTCCTGTTGTTCCATAGTTGCATCCTCCTGCAGGTTTAGTATACTCAATTCTTCTGGCCCTATGGAAGCTGTAGCAATGTTTATAACGGGCTCCGAGCTTGCCACTTCCTTAGCGGCCTCATCAGCGAGCTCATTGCCCCGTTGGTCGGCATCTGCTACCTTCCTGTGAGCTTTTATCTTCATCACTGCTGCCTCCTCCGGCTCTTGGGCGGCTTCCACTAACCGTTTAACAATGTTTTCATGTTTTATATGCTCCCCCCTCCTGTAGTCATATATCCCCTTCTATTCCATGCTGACATATAGTCGTGGACCACCCCAAAGGTGTACCGACTATCAGTATAGATATTAACTCTTTTTCCCTTCGACATCCGCAAAGCTTCAGTGAGGGCTACTAGCTCCGCAACCTGTGCTGATAGTGCCCCCTCTAATCCTCCCTTTGCCTATGACTATCCCATCTTGGTTAACTACGGCCCAACCGTTCTCCATTTCTATATCTACCTGATCCATCTGGATAATGTTTGGTCGGGATCCTCCAGAGGTTCCTCTAGTATATTCCCTTGTTCTTCGCTGTCCCTTTCTGGTTGGCATTTGTGGGTTTCGCCTTCCGTTAATATACCGTCCGCTGGATTTAATCTATTTTCCTTTACTCTCTGTACCGACCGGTCCTTGGGTATAAGGACAGCTTCCCAGTTGGCCCTTCGGCTGTCCGAGACTGACCGCAGTCTACCGGTGTTTAGTAATTCGACTATTGTATGTTGGGTATGTAGCACTATCTGCCCTGACATTACCACTGGCTCACTTACCCTAACTGCCCAGGCTGCACAGTCGAGTGCAGCCACGCATCGGGCCATTCCTTGGACTACGGGCGTTTGCCTGGTAGAGTAATAGGCTACGGGTCTCATGTTTCCCCCGTGTTCCTGTGATACCACGGCATTGTAAAAGTCTCCTTCTATGCTGCAGTATACATGAAAGGGTCGGGTTATGTTCGGGAGTCCTAGGGCCGGTGCGGATATCAGGGCGGTTTTTAATTCTGTGTATGCTATATCTTGCTCTTGTCCCCATTCTATTTTCTCTGTGGAGGCCTTCCCTCCCTTTACCAACTTTTGTATGGGCGCTGCGATGGCTGTGAAGCGGGGTATGAAGTTTCGGCAATAATTAAACAGTCCTAGCACCTTTCGTACACCCCTTACGGTGTGTGGTTTGGGCATATTACTGATGATCCCCGGGTAGGGTTTTGGAGCCTTGGCTTATTTCATGCCCCAAATATCGCACCTGAGTAAGCCCCACTTGTTCTTTCTTAGGGTTCACCTTGAACCCCGCCTGTTCCAGTATTTGTAGGGTGCACAGCAGTGCTCCCATGTGTCCCTCCCGACTTTCTGATGCTATTAGGAGGTCGACTACGTATTGGACCAAAGTGCTCTTATATGGGGTTAAGTCTAAGTCCTCCAGAGCTTGACTCATTACCCGGTGGAATATATTGGGACTGTTGTGAAACCCTTGTGGGACTCTGGTCCAGGTATACTGGCGGTCCCCCATGGTGAAGGCAAATTTGTCTTGTGATTCGTGGGCCAGGGGTATGGACCAGAACCCGTTTGCAATGTCTAGGACCGTAAAGATCCTGTGTTCGGGTTTCAGACCGTTGAATATTGTGGATGGGCTAGTCACTATGGGATGCTCCCGTGGGGTTACCTTATTCAAAGCGGTGTAATCGATAGTTAGTCGGTACGATCCATCCGGCTTTCTGACTGGCCATACTGGGGAATTGATGATTGATATAGCAGTTCTTAGCACTCGCTGTTTTACCAGTTCTTGTACAATATTTTGTACTGCTAATTTTGCCTCTGGTTTTATGGGGTATTGTCGATGTGCGGTGTGTACGGGTCCCGGTACTATAATGGGATCCGTTTGTAACAACCCACATTCTTGCTTGTTGGTCGCCCAAACCTTACCCATTGCTCCGCAAACTATTCCCCACTCCCTTCCTTAGCCCAGTCCCTGCCCAACGGTTTTGCGCTCCCTATCTTAGTTACGTATTTGGCCATTGCCCTGTTCTCGTCCCGCACCGTCGCTCCATCTCAGCTGTTTATTCTTTGGGTCGATTAATACATCCAATTCCCTCAAAACATCTACGCCTAAAATGGTTCCTTCCGAATTCTTGCACACCCATAATTGAACTGGTAGCAACATCCCTTCTATCTCTAGTAACAGCGTTTCGCTCTTGTATGCTCGGGTTTGGCTTCCCCCGCTCCTTGGATAAGTATCGAGTGTTTGGTGAGGGGAAGATCCAAATCCGTTATTGACACTGACGCCCCTGTATCTACTAACATATCACACTGCCGGCCCCCTAACAGCGCGTTTATGTACATGTGGGGGTCATGTCCTTTTCCGGGGGCCGCTGCTACCTATGCTTTAGATTGTGCCAATGTTTTTATAATTTCAATCAGCTGATTCCTACCCATGTCATCCATATCGGATACCTGCTCAGTTGGGGTATGACGTTGTTGGCCTCTGGGTCCCTGTCCTTCCTTACCCCCACCCTTTGCCCAACAATCCCTGGTTTCATGCCCTGGCTTATAACAATTGTTGCATCTCCCTCTGTTGTCCTTTCTGGGGGCTCTACACGCATTACGCCGGTGCCCGGGTTGGTTACAGTTATAACACACTTCGGGGTAGAAATTAGGTCGCGCCCCATTTGGGGCGCAAATATCGTCCGGACGCAAATATTAGCGCCTGGCGCTAATTATCGGCACTGACGGGAAACTTCACTTTTACCGCCCCGGGAGGTGAGTGGAGCGCTAAAGCAGGCGCTGCACACCTCTCTTAAGGTGCAAAGGCCGAGCAGTGAGGCGCTAACTCGGAGCGCTGGCGAAGCTCATGTAATGTCAGTCAGCAATGGAACACACACACAATGGCACGGGCCAGTTCTTAAAGGGGATGGTTAATCTTGCTTTCCATCCACATCCTGTTCATTGCTGCCTTGAATCTCGGCCTGGAGAGACCTGTACATCAAATGTGCTGGAAAGAACAATGGAGAGCACCAGGCAAAGAGCTCAGAGTGCAGCTCCCACGGTCTCTGCTAAATCGATACAAGGAATGGCAAATCAAAATGAACCTGCAAAGTGCTGCTCAGTACCCAAAACTCCTTCACACAACGTTGAATCTCTCCAGAAGTCTCTCCCTCTCTCTCTCAGAATGCGTAGTTCAAAAATGTCACCAACAATAAAAGACAGGAAGAGGCCCCCTTTAAATAGCGCCCCCCCCAGTCCCACAGCGATTGATAGCGTTCCAGTCTTCTGGTCGTTGGAAGCGCCAGGCGGTAAGGCAGGGGGCGCCACTCAATTTCCGCTACGGGGCGCCCCAAGGGCGTTGCACCATGGAATGACGTCACAATCTGCGCGCGCAGGTGGTCGCAGCGGTAAGTTTTAGCGCCGCCGCACAATCTCAAGTTAAGTTCTCGAGCGGCGCAAACATCGCTGCGCCCGGGCGTTAGCGGCTTTGCGCCCCATTAGCGCCCTCTTAAGGCGCTAACGGGTGGCGCAACCAAGTGAATTTTTACCCCTTCGGGTTTTCCTACTGCCCCCAGTATTTCTAGCTCCTCCGCCGCCTCTACTTTCGCTTTCTGTTGATTGTCCAGCTCAGTTGCCCACCTTACTAGATCGTCATACGTCTGCATCGTAACCAGTCCAGTTTTCAATATGGTTTGGTGGGCGCTACTTAATCCCTCCTTATACATTTTTTGGAAAGTTAGATTATTCTTATTGGGTTCTATTATTCCTGAGTGCGCCAGGAAGCTAGTCCACTTCCGTTCTCCATAATCATGTGCGGATTCTCCTTTATTCTGGGTGATTCCCATTACTATCCCCCAATTCACGGGCACTACTCCCATGACTCGTGTAACCTCGGTCCTGAATAGCTCGTAACTGGCCTCTTGCTGGGCGATTGTGGGTGCTGCTACTTCGCACCATACCCCATCCCTGAAATTTAGGGCCAGTTGTCCCCACCTATCCTCACTCATTTTCGCCCTGACTAATCCTGCAACATCGCAATTGTGGAAGATATGACATATTCTCATCTCCCTCAATTTTTGCCAAAACTCTGCATTACTCTGCCTGGGTCTTAAATCTGGTAGTAGCTGCAATAGCTTTAACTTATCACTGGGAGAAAACGACACATATGTTGTTTAAACTGTGGTGGGGTTGCAGCGACGGCTTGATTACCTGCTGCCGCAGGTATGGGTGCAGTACCTGGTATAAATTCTACCTCGATAGGGGCTGCCAGGCATTTGTTTCGAATAAGGGGGTTGGTCCATTCCACTCGTCGTAATGATTATACTCGGCTGCCTTTTTGCCTAAGTCTCCCCAATTTATATCGTCGTCGTCCTGTCCCGTCCCCTCCTTTGATATCGGGGGGGGGGGGGGGGGGGGGGGGGGGGTGCAGTCGCCATTACTGGCATCGGTGTGCGATGATCACACCCGTCCTTAGTCCACAGTCCAGTACGTCTACTCAGTTCATAATATGCGCGGGTGACTAAAACGAGGGCTTTTTCCTCCTTTTGTCTGTTTTGTGACTCCCACCACTCCCTTTGGCTGGCGGGTGGGTCGTCAGGTTTCCATTTTGTTTAATCATTTTCTCAATTAATTTCCGATTTGTATCTACTAGGTACCGTGTCAGGGACCCTTCCGGTCCTCACTCGAGTTTTTTTTTTACTTCCCATGGCTTTCGTTGTCAGCGGTACTGGAGTTCTGGGTAATATTTTGATCAACATATTATCAGGAAGACCTGCAGGCATTGGAGAGCATGCGGTAAAAGGCAACTAATCTGATAGGTGGGATTAGTCAAGAGGAGAGGCTGCAGAATCTGGGAGTCTTTGCACTGGATAAGGGAGGGCTTGGGGTGATCTTATTGAAGTATTCAAGATCCGACACAATATAGTGAAGATAAACATCCACAGGTTTAACACAGTCACAGAGTCACAGAGTCTCAAACTGAGAAAAGGGAGGGTGAAAAGGCAGTTTGGATTGAGCGAGGTTGGGTTTTTGAGTGACCCCATTGATCGGGCAGGCAGTGAGCCAGTGAGCCCACTGCTCGCCCCATGAAATTGGTCAGAGGCCCAATCCATTCTCAGGGTTGGGCTTCAGTACAATATTGCTGGCGAGTTGCCCACGGATTTGGAGCGTGGGAAGGTGCTCGGTGATCCTTGAGGGTGGAGGCGGGAGACAGGAAATCCGCCAAATCCTCCCTGGAGGCAAGTGAGCAGGAGCTATTTCAAGGTGGGGGGCAGGGGCAGCAAAATGCAGGATGGAGAGTGGGGAGGGGTGGTGGGATGGAAAGCCGAGGAGCGGCAGTGCCATTAAGGACGTTTCTTGCACCTCCCGGTCACAGAGAAATTATTACAACATAAGAAAAAGAAAGAACTTGCCTTTATATAGCGCCTTGCACCACCTCAGCACGTCCCAAAGGGCTTTACAGCCAATGAAGTAGTTTTGAAGTGTAGTCACTGTTGTAATGTAATTTGTAACCTGTCACAATCTCTGCACCGTTGCCACCAACTATATCCCCTCTGTGGCCATTGCCTCAGGCTAAACATGACAGTTTGCAACCTTGCTGTGCTATTCAGTCTCGAGCTGCACTCCTGACCCCATCTTGCGACAATGAGAGAGACTGACTGCTTCAACCTCTGATACATTGCCTGTCTTCAGCACTACCTTAGCCCATCTGATGCTGAAACTCTCACCCGTGCTTTTGTCACGTCTAGTCCCGACGATTCCAATGTTCTCCTGACTGGTATCCCATCCTCCACCCTCTCCCACCATCACCAATAGAGCTAATTTCAGGTGAATAATTTTTTCCCTGCAATACTTTGCAGATTTCAGCTAGAGTGACACCCCCTGGGAGCCTTTCCTCCTCTACAGTACAACCTCCTGTAGATGCAGCTCCACCGTGTTTACCATGATTATCTTCATGGCCAAAGTCAGTTCAGAAATCCTGATGATGCATGGAAACGAAGCTTCGTCTGACTGTCAATGCAGGAGGATTGGCAAGAGAAACGGAAACGTCTGGTGTACACACGATTGAATCCATTTCCTGACTGTGTCTCCAAAGCCCATTTTCTGGAGTTCAAGATCCTGGCCAGTAATTTATAGTCAGAATTGAAGAGTTGGATGATGAACACTTGGTGGCATTCTTACTTTTTTATATATTAACACGATTGATATAAATCTAAGAGTGTCTGGGTCTTTGTCTCGAGTACATGCTGTAGAAATTTCAGTCAGAGGGGAGTAACCTGCGGGATTGGGGCCACCGGCTTTTGTGGTTTTGCCAGATTGCATGTCAGCTGCTTTTTGTTAAAACTGTCTGAGGCTCCACACCACTGGCAGGGCCTTACACACAGTAGGCGGCAGAACTGAACATTTCAGGTCCATTGTCCCTCATTTTCCCTCCATATAATGTTGATGACTGAAAAATAGTAGGAAGTGACTGACAGTTAGGGGAGGAGGAGTGGGAAGCTTTTCTGATCATCCACACACTGGATGCAAGGCTTCACTGGTGATACTGGCTGTCGGGTAACGCTGGTCTCGAGGTTTATGTCAGTAGGGTCAGAGGTGAGGTTGTTTGATGCAATAGTTCTGTCCTGCATTTTCTGCCTTCGGGTGCATCAGAGGCGATGAGCTGAGCCCAGAGGTGGGACTGGAATCCTGGGTCATGCAGGAGGGCAGGGTTGAGGCTCTGATGTCTGGTGAAGAGAATAATTGGTGCCTGTCCTATTGGCCCAATGTCACAACATGTGATGTGGGATCGATGGACTTGCTTCAGGAAGAAACATCTGTCCTGGACTGTGTCTTGTGTAGGTTCCAGTAGAAGATGGATTCCTTCTCTGTGGGTGTTGGGTCTCTGAATTTGGGGCTTGCCCGGTTGTTCCAGTTTTGCTTGTATTCCTGGTCAGGCTGTTGGTCAGCTCATGATGTGGGCCGCAGCTTCTCCTCAACTTTTTTATTCTCTTGCTCCCACTTTTCTAGTTTCCCTCTTGAATTCTTTAATTTTTCGCTTCTTTCCCTTTTCTCCTTTGCCCGCCCTTTTCCTCCCTTCTTCTGCGGTATTTCCCATTTCCTCTGTTGAGGTTTTTTAAATGTAGTTCCCCATCTCATTTTTTAAAAATTCCGTTCCCCTACACATCTTTTTTCTTTTTACCTGTTTCCTTCTCTTCTCTCTATTCTCCTGCTGTCGGTCCTTTCCCCCTCTCCACACATCGACAGCGCTGATCAGTGGTGTGTGGGTCACGCCTCCAGAGAGAGATTGCGGGTAAAATTAGTCTGGGTGGTAACACAAAATGGGCGACAGTAAACCAGTGGCCCATTTTACATTGTGCACAATATTAATTCCCATTGAAGTTAATGGAAACGAATATTGAGGGAGCCTGATACGAGCTGCTGATTGACTATCACCTAAAACAGTCCAAGACCAATTTCACCCACTGTGTCTCCAGGACACATTAGAGCTTCTGTCACCGATTCCTTGTTAATTTTCAAAGGCCCTTGATGGACTCTGCAGGCACTGAGAATAGCGGGAGACTGGGGCTGCAGAGTTCCTCACAGTGGCTCAAGATCAGAGCAGGATGGCAGAGGAGAAAGAAAGTTCAAAAAGCAGCAACTAACTCCCCTCCCCCTTCCCTACCCATCACCCTCTCTCTCCCCTCGCTCTATCTCCCCCACT
>JASTWF010002742.1:0-17961 GCA_030390025.1 Squalus acanthias
CTTTCTGTAATACTCGGGGCGGTAATCCTGCAGCACCACAAATAACATTGAGAAAGTTAATTCGGACGACAGCATTCACGGAATTAACTCTTTTCAGCTTTACAATACAACAGCAACTTGCGTTTATATAGCACCTCTAACGTGGTAAAATGTTCCGAAGGTGTTTCACGGATTCGTCAGCAAAGCAAAAGAATTGACACCGAGATAAGGAGATATTAGGGCAGGTGGCCAAAAGTTTGGTCAAAGAGGTAGGTTTTAAGGAGCGTCTTAAAGAAGGAGAGAGAGAGGCGGAGAGGTTTAGGGAGGGAATTCCAGAGCTTAGGGCCCAGGCAGCTGAAGGCACGGCCGCCAATGGTGGAGCGAAGGAAATCGGGGGATGCGCAAGAGGCCAGAATTGGAGGAGGCAGAGATCTCAGGAGGGGTTGGAGGAGGTAACAGAGATAGGGAGGGAGGGCGAGGCCATAGAGGGATTTGAAAACGAGGATGGCAATTTTAAAAATCAAGCATACATTCAGATAGACACAAACCTTAAAGTTGCCGACCGGGAGTCAATGTCGGTCAGCGGGCACAGGGGTGACGGGTGAATGGGACCAGTGGCCTTATTTCACCCTCCCTCAACAATCTAATCCAGCCATAAATCCCAGCCTTCCTCTGACTTTAGTTGACTGTTCATTGCTCGTTCCCTCTGCTCAACAATCAGCAGGGCAATTTTTCAATCACTGCCCCCCCCCCCCCCCCCCCACCGCCCTCTCTCTGGATACCTCCACTTTGCACTACTCTACTTCTCAAAAAAAACTCACCTCTTCAACTCGGACTTTGATTTCTTCCCATCATAACATTGCTCGTCACACAGAGAGTCCAGTTTCCCCTCCCAATAAATTACCGAGAGATTAATTTTACCTGAGAAGCACGATGCAAGTCATTGACCATCTCCAAAATAAGCTGCCAAACCAGGCCGACTTGACCAACCTACCGCCAAACCCGTCTCAATTCTAGAAGGCCATTTCGGACCGTCGCCTCAGCCCTTCAGCGACCTCGCCTCAGCCTTGATGACCCATGGCGAAGTGCTTGGAAGAACTGCGACATACCAAATGGATTCCTTCTAGAGAGAGGAGTCCACAGGGCAACCTGAAGGATCAAACCTTCCTCGTAAACAGTGGGCAGCCATCAACCTCCTGGAAGATTAAAGCATCCCCATCATGTGACTGCAGAGCACTCCTAATCAGACCCTGGAGCACATCCTTGAAGTGGCCTTCTAGATTTGAGGCATAGAATACAAGAGCAGGGAGTTTATGCTGGAACTGTATAAAACTGCTAGTTAGGCCTCAGCTAGAGTACTGTGTACAGTTCTGTTCACCTCATTACAGGAAAGGTGTGATTGCACTAGAGAGGGTACAGAGGAGATTTACGAGGATGTTGCCAGGACTGGAGAATTTTAGCTACCAGGAAAGATTGGATAGGCTGGGGTTGTTTTCTTTGGAACAGAGGAGACTGAGGGGAGATTTAATTGAGGTGTATAAAATAATGAGGGGCCTAGATCGAGTGGATAGGAAGGACCTATTTCCCTTAGCAGAGAGGTCAATAATTCGAGGGCATAGATTTAAAGTCATTGGTGGAAGAATTAGAGGAGAGTTGAGGAGAACTTTGTTCACCCAGAGGGTGGTGGGGGTTTCGAACTCTCTGCCTGAAAGGGTGGTAGAGGCAGAAACCCTCATCACATTTAAAAAGTACTTGGATATGCACTTGGAAGTGCCGTAACCTACAGGGCTACGGACCAAGAGCTGGAAAGTGGGATTAGGCTGGGATAGCTCTTTTTCGGCCGGCACAGACACGATGGGCCGAAATGGCCTCCTTCTGTGCCGTAAATTTCTCTGATTCTATGACTGCCCGCAGAGGAAATTCGCAGGCAGCCTACAAGATATCCACGCTGTTACACTGGAAGCATTGGCTTAGATGGCGATACTGAATTTGTTTTTTTGCTACTACCATACGATCGAAGAGAAGTTTCCAAACGATGCTTAAAATGTAGTTTTGGGGGGCGGGGGTGTAGGATTTTCAGGACCATTATAATTCGCGGAATAGAAGAGGGAACCATCCGAGAATAAACTCCGTATGTTTTACGTACCCTTCTCATTGGCGGAACCAGAATACAAGTTTAATTAAGAGAAACGTTTTGAACGGACAATTGAAATCCTGGAAACGAATCAGTGGAGGGTTAAGATTTATCACACTTCAAAATCACAAAGCCCCATAACGCGTTCTCTGAAAGGCTACTGCACAGGTCTAACCGAGTGTCGCAAACGTTAAAGCATTAACAGCCGAGCTACAGCAGACAGCTTTCACTTCAGGATTAGTTAGTTATTAGTTTATCCTTCTCGGTACTAAGCAGCATTTCCAACCAGGGGCTTAAGATTGTCAGGTCAGCATTTGAATCTATTTTTAGAGCAGTTGATAATACTTTTAAGAAAAATCATGACTTGCCTGCAGTATAAAACCTAGGGGGTGGTTTACACACACACGAATGTTTGAAGGTGGCGGGACAAGTTGAGAAGGGCTGTTAAAAAAAGCACACGGGATCCTAGACTTTATAAATAAAAGGCGTGGAGTACAAAAGCGAGGAAGTTATACAAATCATGAAGGAGGGTCGGTAACCAGAGGACACAGATTGAAGATAATTGGCAAAAGAAGCAGAGGGGGTGGGGGGGGGAAGATGAGGAGAAAGTTTTTTTTTTACTCAGCAATTTATTGTGATCTGGAATATGCAGCCTGAAAGGGTGGTGGGAGCAGATTCAGCAGTCACATTCAAAAGGAGAATTGGATAAATACTAGAAAAAAGATTTGCAGGGCTCTGGGGAACGAGCAGGGGGGAGTGGGACTAATTGGAGAGCTCTTTCAAAGAGCCGGCACAGGCACGATGGGCCGAATGGCCTCCTCCTGCGCTGCATTGTTCTACTATTTCTGGCCAAAAGGAGGATGTAGGAAACCCATTTCCAGGCATCAAGCACGCCATCACTGGACTGTAGCAGGTGTATGTCTATCCCTCGCTTCCTTCAATGGGGGGAGCACCCCGTATCTATCTGACTAACGAGGAGAACAGAGCCGAGATAGTTAACCATCCCATGGGGAAATAAGCAAGCATGAAGCAGCTTCCCCAGTCCCTCCCTACCACAAACCCACCGTGCTGTCCAAGAATCTCAACCTCTTTCCCCGCGCCCCCCCCCGAACTAAAATCTGTAAGTTTTTAAATGATGATTTTTCAAGTGTTACGCGGTAACTACAAAAGAAAACATTATTTAAGTAGAGTCGCGAAAAACATCCGTTACCTTTTGCAATCTCAGGGCCTTCAACCATGCTTAATAAATGAGAAACTTCTCTCTCAAGCTTCTGCTGGCAGGTTTGTACGGTCTGTACATAGAAGATGGAAATACAAATATTAAGAATACACAAAACAGATTCACACTTTTCTTTACATTAATATCTACTTCAAATCCCACACTATGGTAAGCTTCTTGTGAAGCAATAGCTTCTACTGCCCAAAGAGGTTAAGCCATCAGCCGTGGCTCGGTGGGCAGCACTCACGCCTCGGACTCAGAAGGTTGTGGGTTCAAGTCCCGCTCCAGAGACTTGAGCACAGAATCTAGGCTGACACTCACTGCTGCACTGAGGGAGCGCCACACTGTCGGAGGGGCGGTACTGAGGGAGCGCCGCACTGTCGGAGGGGCAGTGCTGAGGGAGCGCCGCACTGTCGGAGGGGCAGTACTGAGGGAGCGTCGCACTGTCGGAGGGACGGTACTGAGGGAGCGCCACACTGTCGGAGGGGCGGTACTGAGGGAGCGCCACACTGTCGGAGGGACGGTACTGAGGGAGCGCCACACTGTCGGAGGGGCGGTACTGAGGGAGCGCCGCACTGTCGGAGGGACGGTACTGAGGGAGCGCCGCACTGTCGGAGGGGCAGTGCTGAGGGAGCGCCGCACTGTCGGAGGGGCAGTGCTGAGGGAGAGCCGCACTGTCGGAGGGGCAGTACTGAGGGAACGCCGCACTGTCGGAGGGGCAGTGCTGAGGGAGCGCCGCACTGTCGGAGGGACGGTACTGAGGGAGCGCCGCACTGTCGGAGGAGCGGTACTAAGGGAGGTGCCGTGTTTCAAATGAGACATTAAACCGAGGCCCCCATCTGCCCCCTCAGGCGGATGGAAAAGATCCCATGGCCACAATTTTGAAGAGCAGCAGGGGAGTTCTCCCCGGTGTCCTGGTCAACACTTATCCCTCAACCGACATGGAATTCAATCTGGAGAAGTGTGAGGTAATGCATTTGGGGAGGGCTAACCAGGCAAGGGAATACACAATAAATGGTAGGACACTGAGAAGTGCAGAGGATCAGATGGGACCTTGGAGTGAAGGTAGATAAGGTGGTTAAGGCGGCATACGGGATACTTGCCTTTATTAGCCGAGGCATAGAATACAAGAGCAGGGAAGTTATGCTTGAACTGTATAAAACACTAGTTAGGCCGCAGCTAGAGTACTGCATGCAGTTCTGGTCACCACATTACAGGAAGGATGTGATTGCACTAGAGGGGGTGTAGAGGAGATTTACGAGGACGTTGCCTGGGCTGGGGAATTTTAGCTGTGAGGAAAGATTGGATAGGCTGGGGTTGTTTTCTTTGGAACAGAGTAGGCTGAGCGGAGACTTAATTGAGGTGTGTAAAATTATGAGGGGCCTAGATAGAGTGGATAGAAAGGACCTATTTCCCTTAGCAGAGGGGTCAATAACCAGGGGGCATAGATTTAAAGTAATTAGTAGAAGGATTAGAGGAGATTTGAGGAGAAATATTTTCACCCAGAGGGTGGTGGGGGTCTGGAACTCACTGCCTGAAAGGGTGGTAGAGGCAGAAACCCTCATCACATTTAAAAAGTACTTGGATATGCGCTTGAAGTGCCGGAACCTACAGGGCTACGGACCAAGAGCTGGAAAGTGGGATTAGGCTGGAGAGCTCTTTGTCGGCCAGCACAGACACGATGGGCTGAATGGCCTCCTTCTGTGCCATAAATTTCTATGATTCTATGATACCTAAAAAAAAATTATCTGGTCACTAGCACATTGCTGTTTGTGCGTTCTTGCTGTGCGCAAATTGGCCGCCACGTTTCAACAACTTGTATTTATATAGTATATAAAAAACAGAAAATGCTGGAAATACTCAGCAGGACAGGCAGCTTCTGTGGAGAGAGAAACAGAGTTAACGTTTCAGGTCAGTGACCTTTCGTCAGAACTGGAAAAAGTTAGAGATGGAACAGATTTTTAAGCAAGTGCGGGGGCAGGGAAAGGGGTTGGGGGGGGGGGAGTGGAGGAAAGAACAAAAGGGAAGGTCTGTGATAGGGTGGAAGGCAGGAGAGATTAAATGACAAAAGGGATGATGGTGCGAGGCAAAAGGAGATGGTAATGGGGATGTAATTATAATGCGCCTTTAACGTAGTAAAACATCCCAAGGTGCTTCACAGGAGCATTTGACCAGAAGCCATTTTGAAACAAAATTTGAAACCGAGCCACATAAGGAGATATTAGGGCAGATGACCAAAAGCTTGGTCCAAGAGGTAGGTTTTAAGGAGCGTCTTAAAGGACATTAAAACAGTGACTACACTTCAAAAAGTACTTAATTGGCTGTAAAACGCGTTGGGACGTCCAGAGGTCGTGAAAGCCTCGATATAAATGCAAGACTTTCTTCCTCTGTTTAGCATGCTGCTTCTGCTATTTAGCATGCATGTAAGTCCCGTATTGTAACTTCCCCAGGATGGCATCTCATTTTTAGGTACGCCTGGTGCTGCTCCTGGCATGCTCTTCTACACGCCTCATTTGAACCAGGGTTGGTCCCCTGGCTTGATGGTAATGGTAGAGTGAGGGATATGCCGGGTCACAAGGTTACAGACTGTGGTGGAATACAATTCTGCTGCTGCTGATGGCCCGCAGAGCCTCATGGATGCCCATTTTTGAGCTGCTAGATCTGTTCTGAATCTATCCCATTGAGCACGGTGGTAGTGCCACACAACATGATGGAGGGTGTCCTCAGTGTGAAGACGGGACATTGAATTCCCCCACCCAGAGTACATTCTGTGCCCTTACTATCCTTAGTGCTTCCTCAAAGTCGTGTTCAATATGGAGGAGTACTGATTCACCAGCTGAGGGAGGGCAGGAGGTAGGTAATCAGCAGGAGGTTTCCTTGCCCATGCTTGACCTGAAGCCATGAGACTTCATGGGGTCCGGAGTCACTGTTGAGGACTCCCAGGGCCTCTCCCATTTTGCCTTCACCTCTGGTGGGTCTGTCCTGCCCTGGCAGCTGTTGCTCGACTAGTCTGTTGGACAGCTCTCCCAACTTTGGCACCGGTCTCTTAGAGGTTAGTGAGGACGACTTTGCAGGGTCGACTGGGCTGGGTGCATCTTCAACATGCCCCAATTCGATGCCTAGGTTGCAGCCGAGCGATACGTCCGATTTTATCTCGTTATTCTCTGTAACAGGTTGATACAAATGGTGTGAGACTGGAGTCACATAGGCCCAGACCAGGTAAGGACAGCAGTTTTCCTTCCCTAAAAAGGACATCAGTGAACCAGTTGGGTTTTTAAAGACACTCCGATAGCTTCATGGTCACTTTTACTGATCCCAGTTTTTTATTTCCAAATTTTTTAAAACAGAGTTCAAATCCCATCACAGCAGTTTGAAAATTTGAACTCATATTCTCTGGATTATTAAAGAAAGAACTTGCATTTATATAGCGCCTTTCACGAACTTAGGAAGTCCCAAAGCGCTTTACAGACAATGAAGTCACTGTTGTAATGTGGGAAACGCGGCAGCCAATATACACACACAGCAAGCTCCCACAAACATCCATCTGATAATGACCAGATAATCTGTTTTTGTTATGTTGGCTGAGGGATAAATATTGACCAGGACACCGGGGATAACTCCCCTGCTCTTCTTCGAAATACTGGCCGTGGGATCTTTTACATCCACCTGAGAGAGCAGACGGGGCCTCGGTTTAACGTCTCATCCGAAAGACGGCACCTCCGACAGTGCAGCGCTCCCTCAGTACTGCCCCTCCGACAGTACGGCTCTCCCTCAGTACTGCCCCTCCGACAGTGCGGCGCTCCCTCAGTACTGCCCCTCCGACAGTGCAGCGCTCCCTCAGTACTGCCCCTCCCACAGTGCGGCGCTCCCTCAGTACTGCCCCTCCCACAGTGTGCGCTCCCTCAGTACTGCCCCTCCGACAGTGCGGCGCTCCCTCAGTACTGCCCCTCCCACAGTGCGCGCTCCCTCAGTACTGCCCCTCCAACAGTGCGGCGCTCCCTCAGTACTGCCCCTCCGACAGTGCAGCACTCCCTCAGTACTGCCCCTCCAACAGTGCGGCGCTCCCTCAGCACTGCCCCTCCGACAGTGCGGCGCTCCCTCAGTACTGCCCCCCCGACAGTGCAGCGCTCCCTCAGTACTGCGCTCCCTCAGTACTGCCCCCCCGACAGTGCGGCGCTCCCTCAGCACTGCACTGGAGTGTCGGCCTGGATTTTTGTGCTCGAGTCTCTGGAGTGGGACTTGAACCCACAACATTCTGACCCAGAGGCGAGAGTGCTACCCACTGAGCCACAGCTGACATTAGTCCAGTAACATAACCACTACTACACTCTTGATGACATCAAGCTATGTAAGCAGGAGACTGTCGTACAAGGGACACGAATCACTCTGTAAAGAGAACTGGACTAATCAGACGGATGGGGTAATGAGTGCCCAGATCTATTCTAACGTCGATAAATATAATGGTGAGACCACACCTGGAGTACTGTGCACAGGTTTGGTCTCCTTATCCAAGGAAGGATATACTTGCCTTAGAGGCGTTGCAACGAAGGTTCACTAGATTGATTCCTGGGATGAGAGGGCTGTCCTATGATGAGAGATTGTGTAGATTGGGCCGATACTCTCTGGAGTTTAGAAGAATGAGAGGTGATCTCATTGAAACATACAAGATTCTGTAGCGGGATTGACAGGGTAGATGCTGAGAGGTTGTTTCCCCCTGGCTGGAGAGTCTACAAAATTGAGAGGTCGCACAACACCAGGTTATAGTCCAACAGTTTTATTTGAAATCACAAGCTTTCGGAGCTATCGATTTGCTCCTTCCTCAGGAGAGTCTAGAACCAGGGGTCACAGTCTCAGGATAAGGGGTCGGCCATTTAGGACTGAGATGAGGAGAAATTTCTTCACTCAGAGGATTGTGAATCTTTGGAATTCTCTGCCCAGAGGGCTGTGGATGCTCAGTCGTTGAGTATATTCAAGGCTGAGATCGATAGATTTTTGGACTCTAGGGGAATCAAGGGATATGGGGATCGGGCGGGAAAGTGGAGTTGAGGTCGATGATCAGCCATGATCTTATTGAATGGCGGAGCAGGCTCGAGGGGCCGTGTGGCCGACTCCTGCTCCTGGTTCTTCTGTTCCGATGTGCATTGGAAGAAGAAACGCTAAACATTTCTGCACAAAGGAAGAACGAGCATCCAGTCCGTTGCAAGGGTGAAGGAGGGCGGAGTTGTGCCGTTGACCTATAGCTGCATTTACTTTTCGTAAACCTGCCAGTCAAACAACCAGGTGCTTTCATAGCGCGGAACCAATTGCGGGTCATCACTGAATGCTCGTTCTTGCGTCCTAGAATTGGTTTTCTTACACTACTCACAGGTGAATACAACAACAACAACTTGCATTTATATAGCACCTTAAAATATCCCCATGCGCTTCGCAGAAGCGATAAACTAGAAGATTTTATGAGTGCCACGATACAGTGGTGTAACGCAAGTTATGTCATCTATGCTCAACCTTGAAAATAATGTTTTAATGCCCTCATTTCATGGTCTAAAAAAATCATCCTGATTGTGTAAAATTACACAGCAATCCCTTTTCTACTGTATTTGATGGCATAATCTACAATTTTGTAATTGGAAATTTGAATTTTATTTTTTAAAACTCAAAGTATTACATCGTATTTACAGCACAGAAACAGGCCATTCGGCCCAACTGGTCCGTGCTGGTGTTTCTGCTCCACACGAGCCTCCTCCCTCCCCTCTTCATCTCACTGTCAGCATAACCTTGTGTTTATCCAGCTTCCCCTTAAATGCATCTATACTATTCGCCTCAACCACTCCCTGTGGGAGCAAGTCCACATTCTCACCACTCTCTGGGTAAAGAAGTTTCTCCTGAATTCCCCAATGGACTCACCCGTATGTACGTAATACAATATTGATTAGAAACACACAGGCTGAGATAACCATTTCAGCGGATGCATTTTTTTTGGAGTGATAAAATGTTTCTTAAAAAGACATTGCAGCACTGGACAGAAAGTTGGCTTAACTTGTTAAATTGAAATTCTGTGACGATTAAATCAAGATTAAATATGCTCCAGATTTAAAACGGAGCTTTCTACAGAACACCTAAATGTGAGAGAGACATTACCACGCGAACCACAGCTCCAGCAGTTCGTGTTGCCCAGGGCTCCATTGTTTCAAGGTGACACCCTTAAGTACTTGCTCCAATTTCAGGGGATTAATTTTTCTTATGCTGGCAAAATAGCAAAGCAGCTCGTGCCACAGTGAACTTCTCACTGACAACCAGCTTTGGGATAAAACATGCAACTATTACACAGGAGTTCGTTCACACTAGATATTCCGTGGAGGTTATGCTCTTAGCAGACACAATGTGCGGTTAAGGTTTTAGATTTAGAAACATAGAAGATAGGAGCAGGAGTAGGCCATTCGGCCCCTCGAGCCTGCTCCGCCATTCGATGCGATCATGGCTGATCATCCAAATTCAGTACCCTGTCCCTGCCTTCTCCCCATATCCCTTGATCCCTTTAGCCTTAAGAAATATATCTAACTCCTTCTTGAATATATTTAATGAATTGGCCTCAACTGCCTTCTGTGGTAGAGAATGCCACAGGTTCACCACTCTCTGGGTGAAGAAATTCCTCCTCATCTCAGTCCTAAATGGCTTACCCCTTATCCTTAGACTGTGACCCCTGGTTCTGGACTCCCCCGCCATCGGGAACATAGGAACAGGAGGAGGCCATTCAGCTCATCGAGCCTGTTCAATTAGATCATTCAATTAGATCGTGGCTGATCTGTATCTAAACTCCATCTACCCGCCTTGGTTCCGTAACCCTTAATACCCTTACCCAACAAAAATCTATCAATCTCAGTTTTGTAATCTTCAATTGACCCCCAGCCTCAACAGCTCTTTGGGGGAAGAGAGTTCCAGATTTCCACTACCCCTTGTGTGAAGAAGTGCTTCCTGACATCACCCCTGAACGGCCTGGCTCTAATTTTAAGGCTATTCCCCCTTGATCTGGACTCCCCCCACCAGAGGAAATAGTTTCTCTCTATCGACCCTATCAACTCCTTTAATCATCTTAAATACCTCAATTAGATTGCCCCTTAATCGTCTATACTCGAGGGAATACAAGCCTAGTCTGTGCAGCCTGTCCTCATCATTTAACCCTTTTAACCTCGGGATCATTCTGGTGAATCTGCGCTGCTCCCCCTCCATATTCTTGACTCTGCTGAGTAAAATGTAACATCAAATTCTAAATCTTTATAAAATCACTGGTTTGGCCCCAGCTGGAGTATTGTGTCCAATTCTGAGCACCAGACTTTAGAAAGGATGTCAAGGCCTTGGAGAGGGTGCGGAGGAGATTTACTGGAATGGTAGCAGGGATGAGAGACTTCAGTTATGCGGAGAGACTGGAGAAGCTGGGATTGTTCTCCTTCGAGCAGAAAAGGTTAAGGGAAGATTTGATAGAGGCGTTCAAAATCATGAGGGATTTTGATAGCGTAAATAAGGAGAAGCTGTTTCCATTGGCAGGAGGGTCGGTAACCAGAGGACACAGATTGAAGATAATTGGCAAAAGAACCAGAGGGGCGATGAGGAGGTTTTTTAAAAAAAAACGCAGCGACTTGTGATGATCGGGAATGCGCTGCCTGCAAGCTCATCATTCTATGTCCCCTTCTACGATAATATACTATTCAAAATCCTTTAAGTATATATCGGAACTAAGGACATAAGAATGTATCTCTCATAACTACATTAGATGGTCAGCCATTCACAGGATTGAAAGCAGTGTTTGCCCACACAAGTACAGCTGCCGGTAAACAGATAGCTTCTTGACTTTATAGCCCTTTATAGCCTTCCGGACTCAACACCAAGTCCAACAATTTCAGATCAGAACCTCTGCCCCCCACTTTTTTTTTTGGATGGCAGCTGTTGATGATTCTGTTATTCCCATTTACTACACCTCCTCTCGAGCCATCTTTTGTTTCTTTACTTGTCCCATTGCCATCTCCTTTCGCCTTTGCACCATCATCCCTTTTGTCATTTAATCTCTCCCGCCTTCCACTTTATCACAGACCTTCCCTTTTGTTCTTTCCTCCCCTCCCCCTTTCCCTGCCCCTACACTTGCTCATAGAAATTTATGGCACAGAAGGAGGCCATTTCGGCCCATCGTGTCGGTGCCGGTCGAAAAAGAGCTATCCAGCCTAATCCCACTTTCCAGCTCTTGGTCCGTAGCCCTGTAGGTTACGGCACTTCAAGTGCATATCCAAGTACTTTTTAAATGCGATGAGGGTTTCTGCCTCTCCCACCCTTTCAGGCAGTGAGTTCCAGACCCCCACCACCCTCTGGGTGAACAAATTTCCCCTCAAATCCTTCTACCAATTACTTTAAATCTCTGCCCCCTGGTTATTGACCTCTCTGCTAAGGGAAATAGGTCCTTCCTATCCACTCTATCTCGGCCCCTCATCATTTTATACACCTCAATTAACTGCATACAGTTTTGGTGTCCTTACTTAAGGAAAGACATCCTTGCTCTCGAGGCAGTGCAAAAAAGGTTCACTCGGTTAATCCCGGGGATGAGGGGGTGGTCATATGAGGAGAGGTTGGGTAGATTGGGACTCTACTCATTGGAGTTCAGAAGAATGAGAGGCGATCTTATTGAAACATATAAGATTGTGAAGGGGTTGGATAGGGTGGATGCGGGGAGGATGTTCCCGATGACGGGTGAGACGAGAACTAGGGGACATAGTCTTAGAATAAGGGGTTGCTCTTTCAAAACTGAGATGAGGAGGAACTACTTCACTCAGAGGGTGGTAGGTCCATGGAATATGCTGCCACAAAAAGCTGTAGAAGCTACAACATTAATTAAATTTAAAACAGAAATAGACAGTTTCCTAGAAGTAAAGGGCATTAAGGGTTACGGGGAGCGGGCAGGAATTTGGACATGAGTCTAGGTTCGGATCGGTCATGGCCCTGTGGGTAGTGGAGCGGGCCCAGGGACTGTGTAGCCTGATTCTGCTCCTATTTCGTGTGTGCAATTCTGTTAGATGCAGGAGATGGTTCTGTGATAGATAGTAGATTGGCGGTTAGGATCAGATCAGCCATGATCTTATTGAATGGCGGAGCAGGCTCGAGGGCCTACTCCTGCTCCTATTTCTTATGTTCTTATGTTCTTATGTTCTCCCCTCAGCCTCCTCTGTTCCAAGGAAAACAACCCCAGCCTATCCAATCTTTCCTCCTAGCTAAAATTCTCCAGCCCAGGCAACATCCTCATAAATCTCCTCTGTACCCTTAAAATCTGTTACATCTCAAACTTTTTCCAGTTCTGACAAAAGGTCCTCGACCTGATACCTTAACCCTGTTTCTCTCTCCACTGAGTGTTTCCAGCATTTTTCGTTTTTATTTCAGCTTCCCAGCATCCGCGGTATTTTGCTTTTGTTTGAGATTGCTTCTTGAAGTCATTTCCAACATTAAACAACTGCTTTTACAGGCAAGTTTAGCAAATATTTCTCAGAATGCGTTCTACGTGGTTACATACACACACACCTGGAGTGAAGGCGGCAAATGGCAGTTTTCAACGATAAAGGCAAAATATAAATACAAACGGTAGCAGTTGTTCCAAAGTGTTTTTAGCAAACACGTGACAGCCGAATTGTTGCAGCAAGAACAATGTGGGACCGGATGGCTTGGTCTCAGGCAGGGAGTCTAGCCATTCAGTTCAAACACCAGAACCCAGTGGATTATTCTTTGTTGAAGTATCTGTTTACCAGCAGCTGTACTTGTGTGGGCAAACACTGCTTTCAATCCTGTGAATGGCTGTCCTTAATCCCAATATATATATATATATATATATATATATATATATATATATATATATAGAGAGATTTTGAGTGGTACATACAGCACAGAAGGAGGCCATTCGGCCCATCGTGCCTGTGCCGGCTCTTTGAAAGAGCTCTCCAATTAGTCCCACTCCCCCCTGCTCTTTCCCCACAGCCCTGCAAATTTTTTTTCTTTATCAAGTATTTATCCAAATCCCTTTTCAAAGTTACTATTGAATCTGCTTCCACCACCCTTTCAGGCAGCGCGTTCCAGATCACAACAACTCGCTGCATGTAAAAAAAAAAAATCCAGTTTGGCATAATTTACTTGCTTTTGTACTCTCCGCCTCGATTTATAAAGCCCATGATCCCATGCAATGTTCCCCCCACCCTATTTATTTTCCGGGTGCGCTGCCCCTTTAAAGGAGCCGCGCGGCCCCATTCAGTTTTGTGCATGTGCGAAATTTAACCCTGGAAAGGCCGGCCCCGGGCTGCGCGGAACTGACACAAAGCTACGCGGCGGCACGGCCACGCAGCTGAGAGGGAACGTTGATTCCCACGTGCGTTTTTTAAAAAAAATATATAAAAGAGCCTTCTCGACTTGTCTTGCCACCTTCAAAGATTTGTGCGCGTGAACCCCCAGGTCTCTCTGTCCCTGCAACCCCTTCAAAAACGGGGCTACCTTTTTTTTAAAAAAATTCGTTTATGGGATGTGGGCGTCGCTGCCAAGGCCGCCATTTATTGCCCATCCCTAGTTGCCCCTCGAGAAGGTGGTGGCGAGCCGCCTTCTTGAACCGCTGCAGTCCGTGTGGTGAAAGTGCTCCCACAGTGCTGTCAGGGAGGGAGTTCCAGGATTTTGACCCAGCGACGATGAAGGATCGGTCGATATATTTCCAAGTCAGGGTGGTGTGTGATGTGGAGGGGAACTTGGAGGTGGTGGTGTTCCCATGCGCCTGCCGACAATGGCTTAGCAAGGGATTAATGCCAACAGAAGTCCAACTATTTTAGTTCTGTCCTTGATGTGTGTTTTTGAGCAAACAGAAACAACGAGGGCTTCAGTAGCTGAGGAAGAGACCGCTGCACCTTAAAAGATTCTGGGCACCGCACTTTAGGAAGCACGTCAAGGTATTTGGACAGGATGCAGAGGAGATTTACTGGAATGGTTCCAGGGGATGAGGGACTTCAGTTATGTGGAGAGACTGGAGAAACTGGGGTTGTTCTCCTTAGAGCAGAGAAGGTTAAGGGGAGATTTAATAGAGGCGTTCAAAATCATGAAGGGGTTTTGATAGAGTAAATATGGAGAAACTGTTTCCACTGGCAGGAGGGTCGGTAACCAGAGGACACAGATTTAAGATAAATTGGAAAAAGAGCCAGAGAGGGAGATAAAGAGATTTTTTTAATTATATAAACACAGCAAGTTGTTGTGATCTGGAAGGCACTGGAAGCAGATTCAATGTAGGTCAGCGAGCACAGGGACGATGGGTGAACGGGACTTGGTGCGAGTTAGGATACGATAAAGGAACGCCAGGAAAAGATCGCCCGCAGACAAACACTAGATCAGCTATTCCGAGAACAAAGCAAACGCGAAGAGTTTGACAACATTCGAAAGGTGCTCGCCTAAATGAGCAGTGGCAGAGGCTCACAAGCGCCTGTACTTTTCAAAATGCAGCATTTCAGCTATCCAGTAGAGGGAGGCAATGTGCAAAGAGATCACACAGCAGTATGACGCAGGAAGCAACAGCAGCACCAAGATTAACGGGCCTCCTAGTGCCATTTAGGTCAGTGGCAGATATTGCACATCGATAGCAACCAGCTGTTTAACTCAATTAGCAACATCTGGATCTCCCAAGCCCAGCAAAGACCCAAATCTGTCTGCAGGACATAACTGCTTACAAAACAGTGACTAACGTCCAAAAAGTTATTTATTCTATGAAGCACTTAGAAAACTTTAAGATTTATCATAAGAACATAAGAATGAGGAGCAGGAGTCGGCCACACGGCCCCTCGAGCCTGCTCCGCTATTCAATAAGGTCATGGCTGATCTTCTACCTCATCTCCACTTTCCTGCATTAGGGTTATCCCGAGGCATATCCCTTGATTCCCCAAGAGTCCAAAAATCTCTCTCTCTCAGCCTTGAATATACTCAATGATTTAGCATTCACAGCCCTCTGGGGCAGAGAATTCCAAAGATTCACAACCCTCTGAGTGAAGAAATTCCTCCTCATCTCGGTCTTAAATGGCCGACCCCTTATCCTGAGACTGTGCCCCCTAGTTCGAGACTCTCCAGCCAGGGGAGACAACCTCTCAGCATCTACCCTGTCAATCCCCCTCAGAATCTTGTATGTTTCAATGATATCACCTCTCATTCTTCTAAACTCCAGAGAGTACAGGCCCATTCTACACAATCTCTCATCATAGGACAACCCTCTCATCCCAGGAATCAATCTCGTCAACCTTTGTTGCACTGCCTCGAAGATATCCTTCCTCAGATAAGGAGACCAAAACTGTGCACAGTAGGAGAGTGCACAGATCTAATCGGATACAAGTGTTAGATACAAGTCTTTCTACACCACCATTGGCTGCCAAGGCTTTTGTTGTGATGACTAAATGCTAGTTCTGCTGCTCCGTTTCTTAACTTGTTCACCCATCACCCCTGTGCTCGCTGACCTACATTGGTTCCCGGTTAAGCAACGCCTCGATTTTAAAATTCTCATCCGTGTGGTCAAATCCCTCCACGGCCTCGCCGGTCCCAATCTTTAATCTCCTCCAGCCCCACAACCCTCAGAGATCTCTGCATCTCCTCCAATTCTGGCCTCTTGAGCATCCCCGATTTCCATCGCTCCACCATTGGCGGCCGTACCTTCAGCTGCCTGGGCCCTAAGCTCTGGATTTCCCTCCCTAAACCTCTCCCCTCCATTAAGACGCTCCTTAAAACCTCTCTCTTTGTCTAAGCTTTTGGTCACCTGTCCTAATATCTCCTTGTGTGGCTCAGTGTGCAATTTTATTTGATAATCGCTCCTGTGACATTTTAAGGGTGCTATGTAAATGCAAGTTATTGTGGAGTAGAGGAGTAGTTAGAAACACAGAAGACAGGAGCAGGAGTAGGCCATTCGGCCCCTCGAGCCTGCTCCGCCATTCGATGCGATCATGGCTGATCATCCAAATTCAGTACCCTGTCCCTGCTTTCTCCCCATATCCCTCGATACCTTTAGCCTTAAGAAATAAATCTAACTTCTTCTTGAATATATTTACTGACTTGGCCTCAACTACCTTGTGTGGTAGAGAATTCCACAGGTTCACCACTCTCTGGGTGAAGAAATTCCTCCTCATCTCAGTCCTAAATGGCTTACCCCTTATCTTTAGACTGTGACCCCTGGTTCTGGACTCACCCGCCATCGGGAACATCCTTCCTGCATCCAGTCTGTCTAGCCCTGTTAGAATTTTATAAGTTTCAATGAGATCTCCTCTCATTCTTCTAAACTCCAGCGAGTATAAGCCCAATCAACCCAATCTCTCCTCATAAGTCATTCCTGCCATCCCAGGTATCAGTCTGGTGAATCTTCGCTGCACTCTCTCCATGGCAAGAACATCCTTCCTCAGATAAGGCAACCAAAACTGCACACAGTACTCAAGGTGTGGTCTCACCAAGGCCCTGTACAGCTGCAGCAAGACATCCTTGCTCCTGTACTCAAACCCTCTCGCTACGAAGGCCAACATACCATTTGCCTTCTTAACCGCCTGCTGCACCTGCATGCTTACCTTCAGCGACTGGTGCACAAGGACACCCAGGTCTCGTTGAGGCGAATAGCATGGATGCCTTTAAGGGGAAGCTAGATAAGTACACGAGGCAGAAAAGAACAGAAGGATATGCTGATCGAGTGAGAATGAAGTAGGGTGGGAGGAGGCTCGTGTGGAGCATAAACACCGGCACGGACCGGTTAGGCCGAATGGTCTATTTCTGTGCTGTAAATTCGATATAATCATCGTTCTAACTTATTTAATCTTTTCCTCCCTAACCTACCCAGCACGAGGCACCAGTGGGAATCCCGAGATTACAGCTCTAGGGGGTCTTCCAGTTTAAGCCTCACAATTCTGTCCGCATGGCACTCTCTCAGGAGGGCAAACAAGAGTTTAAATATCCTCAATAATTAATGCTTCGAGGCCAGTGAATTAGTCGAGTCTTATCTTAAAACATTGTTCCAGATGGCCGCGCAGTAATCGGGAGTTCCCGCGCGCAGGCCGCTCACCAGCTGCTCCCGCTGGAAGATATCGCGCATGTGTGGCCGTGCAGCAAATTAAACGGGACCGCGCACATAGACCGCAAATTAGAGGGAACATGGGTGACAGACCCAACATACTCATTCGCCGCACTGTCGGAGGGGCAGTGCTGAGGGAGCGCTGCACTGTCGGAGGGGCAGTACTGAGGGAGCGCCGCACTGTCGGAGGGGCAGTACTGAGGGAGCGCCGCACTGTCGGAGGGGCAGTACTGAGGGAGCGTCGCACTGTTGGAGGGGCAGTACTGAGGGAGCGCTGAGTGGACATGTATCAACAAGCAGTGGTTTACGGTGTGCAAGCCCATTTAGATGTTAACATTTATCAATTCAAACAATACCCGAAATGAATCCTGAAGAGACTCGGCAGATGCTAAATCTTCATCATCATCATCATCACTAAACTGGTCTTGGGAGCAGTAGTGCGTGCTGTAGGCAGAATGTTCCTCTATTGCTTGAAGCCATTTCTAGAAAAAGGAAAAAAAAAGTCTCGAATTAGGAGGTCACAAGATGAAAAAGACATCGTGG
>JASTWF010002743.1:0-17954 GCA_030390025.1 Squalus acanthias
TTTCCAACTTTGGTGGTATAGTATCCTACACTATTTGCCCCTTTGGCCCCCAGAACTAGGTTTCTCAATTTTGTTTTTAAATTGATGATCTTATTACCAAGATTAATTTTCTGCAGGGGTTGCGCATGAAATCTGTGCTCAATTTCATTAAACGAAGTCTCTTATTAAATTGAAAACAGCATTGCTCAGCTACAGGGTAGACTGCTATAGTCATCGTGGAAGGTGCCAAGTGGAAGTGAGACACTACCCCTCAGAGAGGGAGAAAAAAGTAAAAGGTTAAAGAGAGTTGCCCTAGAGGTCAGCTCAGGGCTACAGTTGGTCACCTACCATTCCTTAACTGAAGGGAAACAGCTACCACACAGTTTGGAAAAGAGGGTAGAGCGGCTGAACTTTTGTTTATTTTTGTCAAAATCAAAATATTTTCAATGCAATTTTTTCCCAACTAATAAAACTTTTGCTACTGATGCTGTTTTTCAAATTCTGTTCACTCCTTAGGTTTAAATCAACATTCAAAAATACTTGCCTTCATTTCTGCTGTAACAGCGTTACAAGTGTTCCAAAGCTACAAATGAAACAATTACAAAAATGACATAATAAATGTTTGTCAAGGTAGGAAGCATTGGTGTGTATATGTGGCTCTAACATACATTAAACAATGTATGCAATGAGTGGGGGGGGGGGGGGGGAGAAAAGGGGTGAAGAGCATAGAATGATGGTCAATAAATCATACTATCACAAATTATACGGTCACTACAACAACTTGCATTTATAGAGTGCCTTTCGCGCAGTAAAACCTCCCACAGCGTTTAAAACTACAAATGCATGGTTTGCACTGACAGCAATTTTGAGCAGCAAATGCCATTAGTCTGTTTAGTTTAGAAAACACAAATATGATTCCCTGCATCATAATTTAAAGTCCAATTTAGTATTGAGGCTGGCGAAAAGAAAATTCTGTATAATCTGTGGATTTCTCACTTGTTTATTATAGCAATGAGCAATCCCAGAAATAGACGACACAAAGGCTATTTTTACAAGACTTTCTGAAAATACACACGTACAGCCACAGAGATACACTGGGTGACATAAGATGTAGCCAACATTTAACAAGGTAATGTCCAGGGTCAGTGGAGAACAATACAAAATTGGGGGGGATTTTCCCATCTCTTGACGAGAAATAGCAGACAGGGTACTGTGGATATGTATTGGTACTCTAAGTTACTAAATTGCTTTAGGTGTCAGCCTTGGCTCAGTGTCCTTTCCAACACCAAAATATCATTGTTCCCTTCCCTCCCCAGTTCATGCTGGCACACTCCTCCCTTCCTCTCCACCCATGCCCCCCTGCTAATTTTCCCCTGAATGCCTCTCCCAGCCTTTACCCGATGCTGCTCCTCTGTTGGGGGTGGGGGGGGAAGAGCGGGGAGGAGAGGAGAATTAAAACAGTCACAAGGTATGAAATTCCCAGCCAAAGTGTTCAGCAGAGTTCAATCCTCCAGAACAGGAGGAGCACCAGGTAGGAGACGGTAGCAATTAGTCAGGGAGTTGAGCCGGACATTTTTTTCTAAACAGGGCAGAGAGCTGCACCTTTCATGGATTACAGGCTAAAAACACTGGGTATTATTTCCCAGTGGTCCAGATAATGTCTCGCAAATTTAATTCTGGTGGTTGCTGGGAGAAAAGAAAAAAATTGCTAAATTTTCACTGCAGTGGCAACAGGGAAGTCACACATTTCCCACAGCAACTGGGCTTCTCTCAGTTTGGCAGTAATCTTCCATGCTTACTTAGGGTGGTCTATTTAGACTTGTATACGAGTGCAAAACAAAAAGGCATGCTTTAACCGAAAGTGATGAACAGCACTTAATGGCCCGGAATTTATTGGAGCGGCGAGCAGCGTGAATTGGATTTTTCACCTCACCCTTCAGATCGTATTATTTTTGCACCGCAAATTGCTGGAAATGCGAATTGATAATGGAGTGGCAATGTCAGTGGGACATCACGTCCAATAGTCTATCTCCTTAATCAATTAAATCTAAGGACAGAGAAACGCAGCAAATGAGGGAGAAGGATATAGGGTGAATTAGAGTCAAATTAAATACAGAAAGAGAAATAATGAGTGGGAAAGAAAGATTGGATTGTGAGAGAGAAAAAAAAAGACAAAGGAAAAGATTTTTTTTTAATTTAAGAAACCTCCAGGAACAATTTACTACCTGCAGGAATGAGACTCCATAGTTTCAATTGTTCCCTTCCTGTGCCTCCAAAATTGAGTGGCATTTCAGGACCATAAATCACGTCATTAGAAAGATCCTTACAACATGAAATACCAGCCCTAAATGGCAGCAGCGAAATTCATTTGCATTTATGCGCAAAGCCAGCAATTGCTTGAAACTCACGGGGAGTGGTTGACGACAAGCTCCTGTTTCTGCGAGGCTCATGACGGAGCTGTGCAAATCGTTCACCAATTTGTGGCGATTCGCAACTCACGGGGCTGGTAAATAGAGATTTTAAATTCTGCCTGAATGTTTGATCGCCAAGGATGTTATAACCATCATATTTAACATAATGGCCCAGAAATTGTTGGAAAGGTAATGGCGAGTTCACGGGGCCTGCCATTATTAGTGCGTAAAAATCCCAGCAATTTGTGGTGAGGAAGAGATACCCCGTGAGGTTCCATTACACACGGTATCCGAGCACACCCAGAGGTTCCATTACACACGGTATCCGAGCACACGCAGAGGTTCCGTTACACACGGTATCCGAGCACAGAGGTTCCATTACACACGGTATCCGAGCACACCCAGAGGTTCCATTACACACGGTATCTGAGCACACCGAGGTTCCATTTCATATGGTATCAGTGCGCACGCAGAGGTTCCATTACACACGGTATCCGAGCACACCCAGAGGTTCCATTACACACGGTACCCGAGCACACCCAGAGGGTCCATAACACACGGTATCCAAGCCCAGAGGTTCCATTACACACGGTATCCGAGCACACCCAGAATATCCACCGCACACGGTATCCGAGCACACCCAGAGGTTCCATTACACACGGTATCCGAGCACACCCAGAGGGTCCATAACACACGGTATCCAAGCCCACAGGTTCCATTACACACGGTATCCGAGCACACCCAGAGGTTCCATTACACACGGTATCCGAGCACACCCAGAGGTTCCATTACACACGGTATCCGAGCACACCCAGAGGTTCCATTACACACGGTATCCGAGCCCAGAGGTTCCATTACACACGGTATCCGAGCACACCCAGAGGTTCCATTACACACGGTATCCGAGCGCACCGGTTCCATTACACACGGTATCCGAGCGCACCCAGAGCTTCCATTACACACGGTATCCGAGCCCAGAGCTTCCATTACACACGGTATCCGAGCACACCCAGAGGTTCCAATACACACGGTATCCGAGCACACCCAGAGGTTCCAATACACACGGTATCCGAGCCCAGAGGTTCCAATCCACACGGTATCAGAGCCCAGAGGTTCCATTACACACGGTATCCGAGCACACCGAGGTTCCATTACACACGGTATCCGAGCACACCGAGGTTCCGTTACACACGGTATCCGAGCCCAATGGTTCCATTACACACGGTATCCGAGCACACCCAGAGGTTCCATTACACAAGTTATCCGAGCCCAGAGGTTCCATTACACACGGTATCCGAGCACACCGAGGTTCCATTACACACAGTATCCGAGCCCAGAGGTTCCATTACACACGGTATCAGAGCCCAGAGGTTTCATTACACACGGTATCCGAGCACAGAGGTTCCAATACACACGGTATCCGAGCACACCCAGACGTTCCATTACACACGGTATCCGAGCACACCCAGGGGTTCCATTACACACGGTATCCGAGCGCACCGAGGTTCCATTACACACGGTATCCGAGCACACCCAGAGGTTCCATTACACACTGTATCCGAGCACACCCAGACTTTCCGTTACACACGGTATCCGAGCCCAGAGGTTCCATTACACACAGTATCTGAGCAACCCAGAGGTTCCATTACATACGGTATCCGAGCCCAGAGGTTCCATTACACACGGTATCCGAGCACACCCAGAGGTTCCATGACACACGGTATCCTAGCACACGCAGAGGATCCATTACACACGGTATCAGAGCCCAGAGGTTCCATTGCACACTGTATCCGAGCCCAGAGGTTCCATTACACACGTTATCCGAGCACACACAGAGGTTCCGTTACACACTGTATCAGAGCCAAGAGGTTCCATTACACACGGTATCCGAGCAGACCCTGAGGTTCCATTACACAAGTTATCAGAGCCCAGAGGTTCCATTACACACGGTATCCGAGCGCACCCAGAGGTTCCATTACACACGGTATCCTAGCACACCGAGGTTCCATTACACACGGTATCCGAGCGCACCCAGAGGTTCCATTGCACACGTTATCCGATCACAGAGAGGTTCCATTCCACACGGTATCCGAGCGCACCCAGAGGTTCCATTACACACGGTATCCTAGCACACCGAGGTTCCATTACACACGGTATCCGAGCGCACCCAGAGGTTCCATTGCACACGTTATCCGATCACAGAGAGGTTCCATTCCACATGGTATCCGAGCACACCCAGAGGTTCCATTCCACACGGTATCCGAGCACACCCAGAGGTTCCATTACACACGGTATCCGAGCCCAGAGGTTCCATTACACACGGTATCCGAGCACACCCAGAGGTTCCATTACACACGGTATCCGAGAATACCCAGAGGTTCCATTACACACTGTATCCGAGCGCACCCAGAGGTTCCATTACACACGTTATCCGAGCACACCGAGGTCCCATTACACAAGGTATCCGAGCCCAGAGGTTCCATTACACACGGTATCCGAGCACACCCAGAGGTTCCATTACACGGTATCTGAGCACACCGAGGTTCCATTACACAAGGTATCCGAGCCCAGAGGTTCCATTACACACGGTATCCGAGCACACCCAGAGGTTCCATTACACACGGTAACCGAGCACACCCAGAGGTTCCATTACACACGGTATCCGAGCACACCCAGAGGTTCCATTACACACGGTATCCGAGCACACCCAGAGGATCAAATTCAACACAGTATCCGAGCACACCCAGGGGTTCCATTCCATACAGTATCCGAGCGCACCCAGAGGTTCCATTACACACGGTATCCGAGCACACCTAGAGGTTCCATTACACACGGTAACCGAGCACACCCAGAGGTTCCATTACACACGGTATCCGAGCACACCCAGAGGTTCCATTACACACGGTATCCGAGCACACCCAGAGGTTCCATTACACACGGTATCCGAGCACACCCAGAGGTTCCATTACACACGGTATCAGAGCCCAGAGGTTCCATTACACACGGTATCCGAGCACACCCAGAGGTTCCATTACACACGGTATCCGAGCACACCCAGAGGTTCCATTATACACGGTATCCGAGCACACCCAGAGGTTGCATTACACACGGTATCCGAGCCCAGAGGTTCCATTACACACGGTATCCGAGCACACCCAGAGGTTCCATTACACATGGTATCGGAGCGCACCCAGAGGTTCCATTACACACGGTATCCGAGCACACCCAGGGGTTCCATTACACACGGTATCCGAGCCCAGAGGTTCCATTACACACGGTATCCGAGCACACCCAGAGGTTCCATTACACACGGTATCCGAGAATACCCAGAGGTTCCATTACACACTGTATCCGAGCGCACCCAGAGGTTCCATTACACACGTTATCCGAGCACACCGAGGTCCCATTACACAAGGTATCCGAGCCCAGAGGTTCCATTACACACGGTATCCGAGCACACCCAGAGGTTCCATTACACGGTATCTGAGCACACCGAGGTTCCATTACACAAGGTATCCGAGCCCAGAGGTTCCATTACACACGGTATCCGAGCACACCCAGAGGTTCCATTACACACGGTAACCGAGCACACCCAGAGGTTCCATTACACACGGTATCCGAGCACACCCAGAGGTTCCATTACACACGGTATCCGAGCACACCCAGAGGATCAAATTCAACACAGTATCCGAGCACACCCAGGGGTTCCATTCCATACAGTATCCGAGCGCACCCAGAGGTTCCATTACACACGGTATCCGAGCACACCTAGAGGTTCCATTACACACGGTAACCGAGCACACCCAGAGGTTCCATTACACACGGTATCCGAGCACACCCAGAGGTTCCATTACACACGGTATCCGAGCACACCCAGAGGTTCCATTACACACGGTATCCGAGCACACCCAGAGGATCAAATTCAACACAGTATCCGAGCACACCCAGAGGTTCCATTCCATACAGTATCCGAGCGCACCCAGAGGTTCCATTACACACGGTATCCGAGCACACCCAGAGGTTCCATTACACACGGTATCAGAGCCCAGAGGTTCCATTACACACGGTATCCGAGCACACCCAGAGGTTCCATTACACACGGTATCCGAGCACACCCAGAGGTTCCATTATACACGGTATCCGAGCACACCCAGAGGTTCCATTACACACGGTATCCGAGCACACCCAGAGGTTCCATTACACACGGTAACCGAGCCCAGAGGTTCCATTACACACGGTATCCAAGCACACCCAGAGGTTCCATTACACACGGTATCCGAGCGCACCGAGGTTCCATTACACACGGTATCCGAGCACACCCAGAGGATCCATTACACACAGTATCCGAGCACACCCAGAGGTTCCATTACACATGGTATCCGAGCACACCCAGAGGTTCCATTCCACACAGTATCCGAGCAACCCAGAGGTTCCATTATATATGGTATCCGAGCCCAGAGGTTCCATTACACACGGTATCCGAGCACACCCAGAGGTTCCATGACACACGGTATCCTAGTACACGCAGAGGATCCATTACACACGGTATCCGAGCACACCGAGGTTCCATGACACACGGTATCCTAGCACACGCAGAGGATCCATTACACACTGTATCAGAGCCCAGAGGTTCCATTGCACACTGTATCACAGCCCAGAGGTTCCATTACACACAGTATCCGAGCCCAGAGGTTCCATTACATACGTTATCCGAGCACACCCAGAGGTTCCGTTACACACGGTATCAGAGCCCAGAGGTTCCATTCCACACGGTATCCGAGCACACCCAGAGGTTCCATTACACACGGTATCCGAGCACACCCAGAGGTTCCATTACACACGGTATCCGAGCCCAGAGGTTCCATTACACACAGTATCCGAGCACACCCAGAGGTTCCATTACACACGGTATCCGAGCACACCGAGGTTCCATTACACACGGTATCCGAGCACACCTAGAGGTTCCATTACACACGGTATCCGAGCACACCCAGAGGATCAAATTCAACACAGTATCCGAGCACACCCAGAGGTTCCATTCCATACAGTATCCGAGCGCACCCAGAGGTTCCATTACACACGGTATCCGAGCACACCCAGAGGTTCCATTACACACGGTATCAGAGCCCAGAGGTTCCATTACACACGGTATCCGAGCACACCCAGAGGTTCCATTACACACGGTATCCGAGCACACCCAGAGGTTCCATTATACACGGTATCCGAGCACACCCAGAGGTTGCATTACACACGGTATCCGAGCCCAGAGGTTCCATTACACACGGTATCCGAGCACACCCAGAGGTTCCATTACACATGGTATCCGAGCCCAGAGGTTCCATTATACACGGTATCCGAGCACACCCAGAGGTTGCATTACACACGGTATCCGAGCCCAGAGGTTCCATTACACACGGTATCCGAGCACACCCAGAGGTTGCATTACACACGGTATCCGAGCCCAGAGGTTCCATTACACACGGTATCCGAGCGCACCCAGAGGTTCCATTACACACGGATTCCGAGCACACCCAGGGGTTCCATTACACACGGTATCCGAGCCCAGAGGTTCCATTACACACGGTATCCGAGCACACCCAGAGGTTCCATTACACACGGTATCCGAGAATACCCAGAGGTTCCATTACACACTGTATCCGAGCGCACCCAGAGGTTCCATTACACACGTTATCCGAGCACACCGAGGTTCCATTACACAAGGTATCCGAGCCCAGAGGTTCCATTACACACGGTATCCGAGCACACCCAGAGGTTCCATTACACACGGTAACCGAGCACACCCAGAGGTTCCATTACACACGGTATCCGAGCACACCCAGAGGTTCCATTACACACGGTATCCGAGCACACCCAGAGGTTCCATTCCATACAGTATCCGAGCGCACCCAGAGGTTCCATTACACACGGTATCCGAGCACACCTAGAGGTTCCATTACACACGGTAACCGAGCACCCCCACAGGTTCCATTACACACGGTATCCGAGCACACCCAGAGGTTCCATTACACACGGTATCCGAGCACGCCCAGAGGATCAAATTCAACACAGTATCCGAGCACACCCAGGGGTTCCATTCCATACAGTATCCGAGCGCACCCAGAGGTTCCATTACACACGGTATCCGAGCACACCTAGAGGTTCCATTACACACGGTAACCGAGCACCCCCACAGGTTCCATTACACACGGTATCCGAGCACACCCAGAGGTTCCATTACACACGGTATCCGAGCACACCCAGAGGTTCCATTACACACGGTATCCGAGCACGCCCAGAGGATCAAATTCAACACAGTATCCGAGCACACCCAGAGGTTCCATTCCATACAGTATCCGAGCGCACCCAGAGGTTCCATTACACACGGTATCCGAGCACACCCAGAGGTTCCATTACACACGGTATCAGAGCCCAGAGGTTCCATTACACACGGTATCCGAGCACACCCAGAGGTTCCATTACACACGGTATCCGAGCACACCCAGAGGTTCCATTATACACGGTATCCGAGCACACCCAGAGGTTCCATTACACACGGTATCCGAGCACACCCAGAGGATCCATTACACACAGTATCCGAGCACACCCAGAGGTTCCATTACACACGGTATCCGAGCACACCCAGAGGTTCCATTCCACACAGTATCCGAGCAACCCAGAGGTTCCATTACATACGGTATCCGAGCCCAGAGGTTCCATGACACACGGTATCCTAGCACACGCAGAGGATCCATTACACACGGTATCCGAGCACACCGAGGTTCCATGACACACGGTATCCTAGCACACGCAGAGGATCCATTACACACGGTATCAGAGCCCAGAGGTTCCATTGCACACTGTATCACAGCCCAGAGGTTCCATTACACACAGTATCCGAGCCCAGAGGTTCCATTACATACGTTATCCGAGCACACCCAGAGGTTCCGTTACACACGGTATCAGAGCCCAGAGGTTCCATTCCACACGGTATCCGAGCACACCCAGAGGTTCCATTACACACGGTATACGAGCGCACCCAGAGGTTCCATTACACACGGTATCCGAGCACACCCAGAGGTTCCATTACACACGGTATCCGAGCCCAGAGGTTCCATTACACACAGTATCCGAGCACACCCAGAGGTTCCATTACACACGGTATCCGAGCACACCGAGGTTCCATTACACACGGTATCCGAGCACACCGAGGTTCCATTACACACGGTATGCGAGCACACCCAGAATTTCCACCGCACACGGTAACAGAGCCCAGAGGTTCCATTACACACGGTATCCGAGCACACCCAGAGGTTCCATTACACACGGTATCCGAGCACACAGAGGTTCCATTACACACGGTATCCGAGCATACCCAGAGGTTCCATTACACACGGTATCCAAGCCCAGATGTTCCATTACACACGGTATCGGAGCCCAGAGGTTCCATTACACACGGTATCCGAGCACACCCAGAGGTTCCATTACACACAGAATCCGAGCCCAGAGGTTCCATTACACACGGTATCCGAGCACACCGAGGTTCCATTACACACGGTATCCGAGCGCACCCAGAGGTTCCATTACACACGGTATCCGAGCACACCCAGAGGTTCCATTACACACGGTATCCGAGCCCAGAGGTTCCAATACACACGGTATCCGAGCCCAGAGGTTCCAATACACACGGTATCCGAGCACACCCAGAGGTTCCATTGCACACGGTATCCGAGCACACCCAGACGTTGCATTAGACACGGTATCAGAGCCCAGAGGTTCCATAGCACACGGTATCCGAGCGCACCCAGAGGTTCCATTACACACGGTATCCGAGCACACCCAGAGGTTCCGTTACACACGGTATCCGAGCACACCGAGCTTCCATTACACACGGTATCCGAGCCCAGAGGTTCCATTGCACACGGTATCCGAGCCCAGAGGTTCCATTGCACACGGTATCCGAGCGCACCCAGAGGTTCCATTACACACGGTATCCGAGCACACCCAGAGGTTCCGTTACACACGGTATCCGAGCACACCCAGAGGTTCCATTACACACGGTATCCGAGCACACCCAGAGGTTCCGTTACACACGGTATCCGAGCACACCCAGAGGTTCCATTACACACGGTATCCGAGCACACCCAGAGGTTCCATTACACACAGTATCCGAGCACACCCAGAGGTTCCATTACACACGGTATCCGAGCACACCCAGAGGTTCCATTACACACGGTATCCGAGCACACCCAGAGGTTCCATTACACACGGTATCCGAGCCCAGAGGTTCCATTGCACACGGTATCCGAGCACACCCAGGGGTTCCATTACACACGGTATCCGAGCCCAGAGGTTCCATTACACACGGTATCCGAGCACACCGAGGTTCCATTACACACGGTATCCGAGCACACCCAGAGGTTCCATTACACACGGTATCCGAGCAGACCCAGAGGTTCCATTATTAAGGAAACAGTAACAGGACATTTGGATAATCATAATTTAATAGGACAAAGTCAGCTTGGTTTTACGAAGGGGAAGTCATGTTTGACAAATTTGCTGGAGTTCTTTGAGGAAGTGACATATAGAGTGGATAAAGGGGAACCAGTGGACGTAGTGTATTTAGACTTCCAAAAGGCATTTGACAAGGTGCCACACAAAAGATTATTGCTTAAGGTAAAAAATCACGGGATTGGGGGTAATATTCTGGCATGGATAGAGGATTGGCTATCTAACAGAAAGCCAAGAGTTGGGATAAATGGTTCATTCTCAGACTGGCAATCAGTAACTAGTGGTGTTCCACAGGGGTCAGTGCTGGGTCCCCAACTCTTTACAATCTATATTAACGATTTGGAGGAAGGGACCAAGTGTAACATATCAAAATTTGCAGATGATACAAAGATGGGAGGGAAAGTAGTGAGTGAGGAGGACATAAAAAACCTGCAAGGGGACATAGACAGGCTAAGTAAGTGGGCAGAGATTTGGCAGATGGAATACAACACTGGAAAGTGTGAGGTGATGCACTTTGGCAGGAAAAATCCTAGAGTAATTTATTATCTTAACGGCAAGAAACTGGAGAATACTGAAGTGCAAAGGGATCTGGGGGTCCTGGTGCACAAAAGTCAAAAGGTTCGTATGCAGGTGCAGCAAGTGATTAAGAAGGCAAATGGAATGTTGGCTTTCATTGCTAGGGGGATAGAATATAAAAATAGGGAGGTATTGCTTCAGTTGTACAAGGTATTGGTGAGACCGCACCTAGAATACTGCATACAGTTTTGGTGTCCTTACTTAAGGAAAGACATCCTTGCTCTCGAGGCAGTGCAAAAAAGGTTCACTCGGTTAATCCCGGGGATGAGGGGGTGGTCATATGAGGAGAGGTTGGGTAGATTGGGACTCTACTCATTGGAGTTCAGAAGAATGAGAGGCGATCTTATTGAAACATATAAGATTGTGAAGGGGTTGGATCGGGTGGATGCGGGCAGGATGTTCCCGACGACGGGTGAGACTAGAACTAGGGGACATAGTCTTAGAATAAGGGGCTGCTCTTTCAAAACTGAGATGAGGAGGAACTACTTCACTCAGAGGGTGGTAGGTCCATGGAATATGCTGCCACAAAAAGCTGTAGAAGCTACATCATTAAATAAATTTAAAACAGAAATAGACAGTTTCCTAGAAGTAAAGGGCATTAAGGGTTACGGGGAGCGGGCAGGAATTTGGACATGAGTCTAGGTTCGGATCGGTCATGGCCCTGTGGGTAGTGGAGCGGGCCCAGGGACCGTGTAGCCTGATTCTGCTCCTATTTCGTGTGTGCAATTCTGTTAGATGCAGGAGATGGTTCTGTGATAGTAGATTGGCGGTTAGGATCAGATCAGTCATGATCTTATTGAATGGCGGAGCAGGCTCGAGGGGCCGATTGGCCTACTCCTGCTCCTATTTCTTATGTTCTTATGTTCCATTACACACAGTATCCGAGCCCAGAGGTTCCATTACACACGGTATCCGAGCACACCCAGAGGTTCCATTACACACAGTATCCGAGCGCACCCAGAGGTTCCATTACACACGGTATCCGAGCGCACCCAGAGGTTCCATTACACACGGTATCCGAGCACACCGAGGTTCCGTTACACACGGTATCCGAGCCCAGAGGTTCCATTACACACGGTATTCGAGCACACCCAGAGGTTCCAATACACGCGGTATCCGAGCCCAGAGGTTCCAACAGGAGCAGGAGTAGGCCCTTCGAGCCTGCTCCGCCATTCAGTATGATCATGGCTGATCCTCTATCTCAATACCATGTTCCCGCTCTCTCCCCATACCCCTTGATGCCTTTTGTGTCTAGAAATCTATCTATCTCCTTCTTAAACATATTCAGTGACTTGGCCTCCACAGCCTTCTGTGGTAGAGAATTTCACAGGTTCACCACTCTCCGAGTGAAATTTCTCCTCATCTCAGTCCTAAATGTCCTACCCCGTATCCTGAGATGACAGAAGGGAATACGAAAAAGATAGGAAAGAAGCAAAAAAAAATTAGGAAGCCAAAAAGAGAAACTACAAAATGCAATTATCAAGGAATATAAAAAGAAATAGTAAAGCAGACACATAACTAACAAAAGGGAAGTCAGGATAGGGAGAGGACCACTCAGGGATACACATGATAAACTCACAGTTAATGACAGCAAATGGCAGAAATATTAAATAATTACTTTGCCTCGGTATTTACCAGGGAGACTAACAAGGTGGACATGACATTAGATGAGATCAAAAAAGATATAATGACATTTAAGATAGAAAGGGGGGAGATAATAAACTAATCAAACATAGAGAGGGATAAAATCCCTGGCTCGGATGGATTGCATCCGCGCATGTTAAAAGAAGTGAGGGAAGAGATAGCAGAGGCATCATAAAAATGTAATACTACCTAATAAATGAAAGTCTTTCTTTTTCCCCCCCCCGCACTGAAACATACCAGAACACGAATCAACACCCTCAAGGGGGGGAGGAGAGAATCTCTGCAGACAAGGAGCTGTTAGACCCAAGCAGTTTTGTGACTGTTCAAAGTTTAGCAGACATAATCACAATTTCTAAATTAAAATTCAGCTCCACTATAAAATGCTTTCCGGAGAAGTGTGTGCATTTTCTTCCTGTTTCTCTCTTCTACTTTGCTCATTTCGTCTTCTGTATAACGGTCTCTGACTATCCTATTTGTCTGTGGTCTCACTCACCCAACTGCCCATCATTCCTTCTCACGGAGTATCCTCCGGCTCACTTTCCTCTCCTCCTCCCCCCCCCCACCCCACCCCAGTCTTCGTATTCCACTCCTTCTTTCCATCGCCTCAATTAACCAAACTGCTGCTTCAGCCAGGTATCGTATATTTGCACTCAACCTACTTAAACAAATCTACCTTCACAGGAAACAAAAAATACAGAATTACTTACATTTCTAAGTATTCCACCTAAAGTGTGGCTCAACTAAGATACCCAACTGGGCCCTGATTTATGTAAACACTAGCGGATCTCGAGGTCTGGAACACTGTTGTCATGTTTAGCTGCTAAGATGGAGCTGCGTTTAGCCTGACCTATCATTTTAAGGTGCGATACTACTCCTGATTAAAATGAGAAGTCGCACAACACCAGGTTATAGTCCAACAGTTTTACTTAAAATTACGAGCTTTCGGAGCTGCTGCCCCTTCGTCAGGTAGAGGTTGACAAAGGGGCAGCAGCTCCGAAAGCTCGTAATTTTAAATAAAACTGTTGGACTATAACCTGGTGTTGTGCGACTTCTCATTTTTGTCCACCCCAGTCCAACACCAGCATCTCCGCATCATGGCTCCTGATTAAGTCTCAGAGGTATAACCCGAGGTCAATTAAAGGGTAATTGTTAAGGGAAATCTCTGTAGATGGAAGCTGCTTGTAAAGCCCCAGCTCCTGCCATTGGGGAACGGCCAGAAAAGCTAGTACAAAATGACTGGCTTTCTTTTTTGTTGACACTTTGAAATGTGATGAGACACAACAAAATATTGTGCGTACATGGGATTTCCCATGGCACTGCGCTTTAAGTCAGATAATACACTCTTTGGTAATAAAAGCAGCGTCATACCATGTAATGGTTCTAAGGTGCAGTTGTGTTTAACTTTGGCCTGTCCCTTTAAGGTAAGAAGGCCTCCTTGTCATAAATGTCCTCAGGTCAGTTACAGTTAATTGCTGTCGATAAGGGAAGTTTGAAAATTGCTAGGTGTCTGTAAATTTCCATGATGTGGAGATGCCGGCGTTGGACTGGGGTGGACAAAAATGAGAAGTCGCACAACACCAGGTTATAGTCCAACAGATTTATTTAATTTTACAAGCTTTCGGAACAGTTCGCTCCTTCGTCAGGTAAGTTAGCAGTGAGAGAATCTCCCAGAATTCACAATTTAAACACAGACAAAATATATTCAAATCTTTCCTACATCAAAGAGCACAGCCAAGACAATGAGATGTGTCCCAGGGGGTCCAACGTGTCAAACCACCTGCTGGCTGCATATCCTGTCAATCTGTGTAGGTTCTTGTGTTAGTCTTTTTTTTTTTTAAAAACACCTGGGAAGACCGGCCATGATGTCAAGTCACGTTCTGTATCGTGACATGAACCCGATATCGCGATTGAGGCCATCCTCATGAGTGCGGAACTTGGCTATCAGTTTCTGCTCTATGATTTTGCGCTGTCGTGTATCTCGAAGGCCGCCTTGGAGAACGCTTACCCGCATATCCGAGGCTGAATGCCCCTGGCTGCTGAAGTGTTCCCCGACTGGGAGGCAACCCTCCTGCCTGGCGATTGTTGCGCGGTGTCCGTTCATACGTTGTCTCAGTGTCTGCATGGTCTTCCATGCTCTAGGTCAATCTGCAAACCTCCCTCACTTAAATATTAAATCTGTAATTAACCCACAGCATGAAATGACTGCCTTTCTTTTATACTTTGGACACTTTGTACTGTGACTGGTACTCAAAACGTTTATGGAGAGGATCTTCTTTATTGCTCACAGTAATTCAGATGATCTGTTGCTTTATAAGGACAGGAGTGTTTTGCTTGCACAATGTATTATTCTGCTGCTAAGGTGAAGTCTTTTAGGCCACAAAGTCTACCTGCTGAATAAACCTGGGGTGTGGTCAGTAAGAGTTTAAACTACTTCTTTTGAAGGCAAGTTTGCAGGTTGGAAGCTTACAAATTTCAGACTTCAGATATACAAAAATGCCTTTCATCTCTCCTTTCACTCCCCTGCCCTCACCCAATGCCATTGCCAAGATAAATCGCAGGCTACAGCTACTGACCTGCGTGTCAATAAGGCACTTAGCTATTATAGAGAAACTTCTCAAAGGACTGGCTTTTCTTCTCTTTGAAGTCTGACCAATTTGCAGAAAGGTGTGGCAGATAAAATGCATGTTAGACATACTGTTTTAAATACTGACAATGATAAGCCAGAAGATGGGCAATTTTAATAACGACAGGAACATTATACCATGTAAAGCATAATGTATTATTATTCTACTGCTGCTAAAGGAGAAATGTCCTTCTACGGCTAAAGTTTAATTGACAATAAAACACTATCCAGGTTCATTCAAAAGTTAACTGTTATTCAGGCTGGAGATCACAAACTTGGCTTTGTTCGTGGGAAGTTCAATTTGGAGCCTGTAGGCATTGCGGCCCCAGAGCTTCTGCTCCTGGGGAGTTTTTCTGTAGGCCGCAAATGTCTTTTTTTTAGTGCAACATAGAAATTTTCATTAGACAGCGTGAGACATCGGATGTGTGACAGATAGGAAGTTCACATTTATGTAATATGCATAGATACTGCTCATGTTAAGTTGAATGATACTTTTATAATAACTGGAGCATTATACCATGTGATATGGTGTATTATTCTGCTGCTCAGAATAAACTGTTTCATTAAGATAACAAAGTTTAATTCAGAGTTTAATTGCAATCCCTACTGCAGGTCAGAACCTTAACTTTCTTTCTCAAGTATGATTGGTAAGGCACTGGATGCTATGTCAATTAAGGCAGTTTCAATTAACTTTTCAAATGATTCCCTTTGTTTCTTTATACTTTGTTCATCATACTTTTCCTTTTTAAAAAGAAACAGAAATTTGCAGTGTGACACTTGAATTAATGGTTAGGTAGTGACCAGTAGACATATACTAGTTTTATTATATTACAATAAAAAAGTGAGCCAACTCACTTTGCCATTATGTAGCCAACATCACTTAGATTTTCTGTGTATCCTCCATACCTTGCATTGCAGAAGTCACATTATCACTGCACCATTCACTAACAAATGCAGAGTCAGAAGATTTCACATACCACACCTTAAGAGTGAAAGTGCCAACGTCAAGCTTCAACATTCTACCCGACAAGAGTACAATCTAGAGTAACTTGAATATATAACTATCGATACATTTTGCTGATGGCATTTTCAAAAAATGAAATAAGGGAAAGCAACAACAATTCTGTATCATAGCAAAATACTGCGGATGCTGGAAATCTGAAATAACAGAAAATGCTGGAAACACTCAGCAGGCCAGGCAGCATCGCTGATTCCATTCTGTCTAATTCTATGAACCATTTACTTCAGTCCTTAAGCAATTCTTGAGATGCCAAGTATGACAAAAATACCTGCAACTAATGTTGAAACCCAAGAAGACAATTGAAAATAGTCATTTTCAAAACAAACTATCTATGACTGTCTCCAAGGAAGATACTAATAAAGTGTGATTAAAATTTCATGACAACACGGTGGCATAGTGGTTCGCACTGGTGCCTCACAGCGCCAGGGACCCGGGTTCGAATCTGGCCTCGGGTGACTGTCTGTGTGGAGTTTGCACATTCTCCCCGTGTCTGCGTGGGTTTCCTCCGTCCGGGTGCTCCGGTTTCCTCCCACAAGTCCAAAGATGTGCTGGTTAGGTTGATTTGGCTATGATAAATTGACCCTTAGTGTTAGGGGGGATTAAATATGTGGGGTTACGGGGATAGGATGGGATATGTTAGGGGGAATTAAATACGTGGGGTTACGGGGATAGGGTGGGATATGTGTCGGTGCAGGCTCGATGGGGATTCTGTGTGAGAAAGCAGGGACAGGGTACTGGATTTGGATGATCAGCCATGATCGTATTGAATGGTGGAGCAGGCTCGACGGGCCGAATGGCCTACTCCTGCTCCTAGTTTCTATGTTTCTAAATGTTTAACAAACTAGTTTATGACAGCTAAGAATTAGGGGATAAGTGAATATGAGAGCTAACTTTCAGTTCAAAAGCACCATCTGAAACAGGATTGGAAAAAACAGAGGACACCAACAGCTGGAATAGTTTGTAAATCTATCCCATTCCCAAGCTAAGGAACTTTGAGACCCAAGGTTAAATTCACAGCTTATTAATGGTTGCTATGTGTACAATTTCCTGTATGTCAAAAGGTCACAGGGAAAGTAGGAGAAAGGAGGAGAATAGAAAAAATGGCACACTCATTCAACTCACTCAATACCATGAAAGCATATCTCAATCCAACATGGCTCAATGACAGCTGTACATATCACAATTGATTCTC
>JASTWF010002744.1:0-17952 GCA_030390025.1 Squalus acanthias
CCCCCCCCCCCCCCCCCCCCGAGAGACGCTCCCTGACCCCCCGGAGGGAACCTTGCCTATACAAGGAGGCAGTGGCTGTAGCCAGATTTAGTTTCAGTTTCAATTCTTCACGGACAGCCTCGTTCAAACAGCTTGGGTTTTGTTTTCTTGTGAAATGCAGTTTTTTGCACAGTATGTTATAGTTACAGCTTAAACTATAACACAAGAGGCAGCTTCTGTGCCTAGGCAGAGGCAGTGCTTGTAGCAGACGTGTTGTCTGCAATCTTGTAGGACGTGAGCTATTGATTTGAATTTCTATTTATTTCACTTTGTTGTGGTTTCGAGATCCAAGTCCAGAGTGCTAAGTCATTTTAGCCCCAATTTGCAACTGAATTGATGAAGAACTCTGTCCCTCTGAATGACGTTGTACATTCGCTGGTTTAATTAGAGCCACCCATTTCTGTTGGCTGGGCTAATACAGGTATGTGTTTTTCACCCGACGAAGGAGCAGCGCTCCGAAAACTCGTGATTTCAAATAAAACTGTTGGACTATAACCTGGTGTTGTGCGATTTCTCATTTTTCTTTAATTGGACTGAACAGATTCGAGATAAGCAAAATACTGCGGTTGCCTTTGTGGTTTATGTTGACATTGAGGGCTTGGTGTCTGTTTAGTTACTGTTGATGGCGATGGTCTGTCTACAGTTTGGTATCTGTTTAGTTCTTGGTAGATGTTGAGTTTGTTTGGTAACGTTGTACGGGTCCAGGAGTATTCTGTTTGCCATGTAATTTTAGAAGGTATGGTCATTTCTGTCAGTATTTGTGAGCTTTCATTTTTTAGTACCTCTTGTGATTACTTGAAAACAAATCATTTTGTTGGAGCAGGTGGGTCTGGAAGGTTACCTGGAAACTCAACCCCATTCCATTGTGTTGAATGCTTTGGGTGTGGGCTTGTGTGTTGATTGCTGTTGAGCACTGTCTCCTGAAATTAGTGTGGAGTGCATACCAATGTGAGGCAGAAGTCTGCAACAATCACATGGCACTCCTTAATGATGGGTAGTGGTTTGGATGGTGATGACTAAAGACATTTAATTATTTAGGGAGGGTTGTTTTATGTTTGACTGGATCTTGGATTATTTGAGTAGTTCTCTGATAATGCCCTTGTGTTTTTTACCATCTTCCCCCCCCCCCCCGCCCCCCCCGCTTCCCCCCACATCATCGCCTCCATTTGTTTCAACCATGTCAGTTTGGCTCACTGGTAACACTCTCACCTCTTGAGTCCAAAAGTTGTGGGTTCAAGCCCCACTCACGGGCATTGCGCACCTAATCTTAGGCTGACACTTCAGTTTAGCACATTGTCAGAGATGCCATCTGTCAGATGAGAAGATAAATTGAGACCCTCAATGCTGCCTCTGATGGGCATAGAAGATCCCATGGCACAATTCGTAGAAGGGTAAGGGTAAACACCATCAAAACTCATTTGCTGTTCTGTGGAACTTTGTTGACGGTAAATTTCCCTACAAAACAACAAGGACTATACTTCAAAAAGTAATTAATTGGGCATGAAGCCCTATGGGACATCCCCATGTTGTGAAAGGTGCTGTATTTTATCTGGAAGGCCTCAGCTAGGTTATGCTGGAATGTGGCTCCACAGGAACCAACCATCTTGAGGCCTTATCCAAGGTGCCATTTTTCACGCATGTAACCTGATAGCTTATCAGATGGAGCCAGCACCCAGTGTGGCACTAAATCCTGCAGACCAGACGGTCCCGGGTTTGATTCTTGGTTTGTACCGGTGATCAGTTGGTAGCACACTCACCTCTGAGTCAGAAGGTTGTGGGTTCAAGTCCCACTCCAGAGACTTGAGCACAAAAATCTAGACTGACATTCTAATGCAGTGCTTGAGGGAGTGCTGCACCGTCGGAGGTGCTGTCTTTCAGATGAGACATTAAACCAAGGCCCTGTCCGCCCTCTCGGGTGGATGTAAAAGATCCCATGGCACTATTTCGAAGAAGAGCAGGGGAGTTATCCCCGGTGTCCTGGCCGATATGAATCCCTCAATCAAACAGACTATCTGGTCATCATCACATTGCTGTTTGTGAGCTTGCTGTGTGCAAATTGGCTGCCACGTTTCCTACATTACAACACTTCAAATGTACTTAATTGCTTTAGGACATCCTGAGGTCGTGAAAGGTGCTATATAAATGCAAGTCTTTCTTTTATAAGGCAGAAATGAATATAACCTACAAAGTGATTTCATAGAAACATAGAAACATATGAGCAGGAGTAGGCCATTCAGCCCTTTGAACCTGCTCCGCCATTCAATATGATCATGGCTGATCCTCTATCTCAGTACCATATTCCCGCTCTCTCCCCATACCCCTTGACGCCTTTTGTGTCTAGAAAACTATCTACTTCTTAAATATATTCAGTAACTTGGCCTCCACAGCCTTCTGTGGTGGAGAATTCCACAGGTTCACCACCCTCTGAGTGAAGAAATTTCTCCTCATCTCAGTCCTAACTGTCCTACCCCGTATCCTGAGACTGTGACCCCTCGTTCTCAACCCCCCCAGCCAGAGGAAACATCCTCCCTGCATCCAGTCTGTCTAGCCCTGTCAGAATTTTAGACGTTTCAATGAGATCCCCTCTCATTCTTCTAAACTCTAGTGAATACAGGCCTAGTCGACCCAATCTCTCCTCATACGACAGTCCTGCCATCCCAGGAATCAGTCTGGTTAACCTTCGCTGCACTCCCTCTATGGCAAGTATATTCTTTCTTAGGTAAGGAGATCAAAACTGCACACAGTACTCCAGGTGTGGTTTCACCAAGGCCCTGTACAACTGCAGCAATTTAGTTTTAGATTTCTCAGTTAATAATTTCCTGAACCGATATGTCACCTACATTTGAGCAATGGCTCCCCCTGTTGATGCTCAGTATAATAGACAAGGAAATAAACTCGTTTTGTCTATTTTCACCCTCTAGTTTCCGAGGCGTGGTGTTACTGTATTTGAAAGGTTTGGAGAGCTGTAAAGCCGAATCCTGCCCTCGCCTGATGTTCGCATGCCTCCAGCAGGCAGGCAGTCCTGGGATCATTTTCAAGAGCAGGAACCCTGGTCCATGCTGAGGACCGTTGGTAAGTGACTCTGCCTCCGCTGTAGCCGAGGCCAGCTAACTCAGCACGGGTCAGTTGATGCAGACGCCCACTGCTTACATCAATTGCCAGCGAACAATTTTTTGTTTACCAAACCTGGCAAAGACACCAATACTAATTTAAATTTGGACCGTGCTATTGCCACATAATGGTACATTTTATAGCAGGAAGCATCGGAGAAAGGGCCAAAAAGATTTACAAGGATGATACCAGAACTGACGGGGTATAACTATCAGGAAAATCTGAAAAGGCTGGGGCTCTTTTCTCTTAAAAAGTAGAAGACTGTGAGGTGACCTGATAGAGGTCTTCAAATTTATGAAGGGGTTCAATAGGGTTGACGCAGAGGGGAGACCAAAACTAGGGACATTAAATATAATACAGTCACTAATTAATTTAATAAGGGATTCAAGAGAAACTTCTTTACTCAGAAAGTTGTGAGAATGTGGAACTCGCTACCACAGGGAGTGATTGAGGCGATTAGCAGAGGTGCATTTAAGGGGAAGCTCGATAAGCACATGAGGGAGAAAGGAATAGAAGGGTATGCTGATTGGGTGAGATGAAGTAGATTGGGAGGATGCTCGTGTGGAGCATAAACATCGGCACGGACCAGTTGGGCCGAATGGCCTGTTTCTGTGCTGTAAATACTATGTAATACTATATAAGGTACAGGCACCTTAGTTTACACAATGTTTGAATCATAGCATGATACAGCACCGAAGAAGACTATTCAGCCCATCGTGCCTGTGCCGGCTCTTTGGTAGAGCTATCCAAATAGTTCCACTCCCCCGCTCTTTCCCCGTAGCCCTGTAAATTTTTCCTCTTCAAGTATTTATCCAATTCCCTTTTGAAAGTCACTATTGAATCTGCTTCCTCCGCCCTTTCAGGCAGCGCGTTCCAGATCACAACAACCAGAGTTGACGTTTCAGATCGATGGCCTTTCGGTTGTGACGAAAGGTCATCGGCCTAAAACGTTAACTCTGTTTCTCTCTCCACAGATGCTGCCTGACCTGTTGAGCAATGCTTCCTGTAATTTTGTTTGGTGCCGCGCGGGCCCTTTAAGGGGCTGCGTGGGCTGTTCAAAATACCGTGGTTTTTCTCATTGAAAAGCTGGCAAGCCGGCTGCGCGGAGTCCCTGGAGCGCTGTGCGGTCGAGCAGCTTACAGGGAACATTGCTGCTGGGTATTTCCATCATTTTCTCTCTTGTCATTATAATAAATGACTAAATAATCCGTTTTTGTGATTTGGTTAAGGGATAAATGTTATCCGGGACAAGTCCTGTGCTTGTCTTCAAATGGTGCTATGGGATCTTTTACATCCACCTCAAGCAGGCAAACAGGGTCTTGCTTTAACATCTCATCCGAAAAATGCCACCTCCAACGGCGCGGCGCAGCACTCCCTCAGTACTACACTTAGATTATCTGCTCAAATCTCTGAAATGGGGCTTGAACTGTCTCACTATGAGGCAAAAGTGAGCCACAGCTGGCGTTAAACATACACACCTCATGGGTACATACTTACAGAAAGATCAAAAATAAAAACAGAAAATGCTGGAAATACTCAGCAGGTCAGGCAGCATCTGTGGAGAGAGAAACAGAGTTAACGTTTCAGGTCGATGACCCTTCGTCAGAACTGGAGGGTGGTGGTGGATGGGGACTGGTTAGGCCTCTGTTCAAGAAAGAAGCAGAGCGCCCTCAGGCCATCCTGGTGGGGGATGGAGGTGTAGAGGGATTGGATGTCCATAGTGAAAAGGAGACGGTTGGGGCCAGGAAACTGGAAACTGTTAAAGTGGCGGAGGGCGTCGGAAGAGTCGCGGATGTAGGTGGGAAGAGACTGGACAAGGGGAGAAAAAATAGAGTCGAGATAGGAAGAGATAAGTTCCATGGGGCAAGAACAGGCTGAAACGATGGGTCTACCAGGGCAGTCCTGTTTGTGGATCTTGGAAAGGAGGTAGAAGCGGGCTGTACGGGGTTGGGGAACTATGAGGTTGGCGGCCATGGAGGGACGATCTCCAGAGAAGATGAGGTCAGTGACAGTCTTGGAAACAGTGGCTTGATGTTCGGTAGTGGGGGTCATGGTCTAGGTGGAGGTAGGAGGAGGTGTCGGAGAGTTGGCGTTCAGCCTCCGCTAGAAACATCACCAGTCTTGTAAGGTTTTTAAACAGAGCTTTTTTTTTCCAGCTGGACTCATCAGCATGTGACACTGCATTGTGGACAATATCATTGTACCATCATTCCAGGTGGCAAAGATATGTTGCAAATAGGAACATAGGAACAGGAGTGGGCCATTCAGCCCCTTGAGCCTCTTCCGCCATTCAAGGAGATCATGGCTGATCTGTATCTTAACACCATCACCAGCCTTGGCTCCATATCATTTTATACCCTTGTCTAGCAAAAATCTATCGATCTCAGATTTAACATTATTAATTGAGCTAGCATCTACTGCTTTTTGTGGGAGAGTTCCACACTTCTACTGCCCTCTGTGTGAAGAAGTGTTTCCTAACTTCTCTCCTGAATGGCCTGGCTCTGATTTTAAGGTTATGCCCCCTTGTCCTAATCTCGCCCCCACCAGCGGAAAATGTTTCTCCCTATCGATTCCTTTCAAAATCCTAAAAACCTCAATCAAATTGCCCCTTAACCTCCTATGTTATGTGTTATATCACAGTGTGCAATGCAAAACCGATGCTGGATTCTTCTACAACTCCACAACTCTTATTCTTTGTACAAAACGATAACTATTCCACCTTTAAAACTGACGGTATTTTTTTTTAAACGTCTCATGAACACATGACTTTTTATTTTATTCATTCTCGGGATGCGGGCATTACTGGCAAGGCCAGCATTTATTGCCCATCCCTAATTGCCCTTGAGAAGGTGATAGTGAGCCGCCTTCTTGAACCGCTGCAGTCCATAGCAGATTTTTGATACAACTGAGTGGTTTGCTAGGCCAGTTCAGAGGGCAGTTAAGAATCAACCACATTGCTGTGGGTCTGGAGTCACACATAGGCCAGACCAGGTAAGGACGGCAGATTTCCTTCCCTGAAGGACATTAGTGAACCAGTTGGATTTCTACGACAATCCGGTAGCTTTTTATTCCAGATTTATTTAATTAACTAAATTTAAATTCCCCGACTGCCGTGGTGGGATTTGAACTCGCGTCTCCGGAGTATTAGTCAAGGCCAGAATGCTACCGCACCCTCCATGCACCCTCTTCTGCCACTGATAAATAAAAACTGTAATAATCTCCACAGATTAACCCCAAGACTTCCATTTGATGGCAAGTAAGAATTCAAGACATCACCGGACTAGAAAATCCCATTCATCAAGAAGAGAAATGGAGGTGTCCCAGGTACTGCATGCCCGGAGGGTATATAGGGCAGCAAATTGGCAAAGGGTATGAGTGTGGCAAGAGAAGGGTAGGATCGGGGCAGTGAGGTAGCAGTAGGCCTCACAGCCCAATTTCAACCCCCTTCACCACCACCTTAGGATGGGTTAGCTGAGGAAGATCCACCCCTAAGTTTTCATGGGCTATTTGGGCATGGGGGTTATCACAGCCAAGCCTGATGCTCTGCTCTCCTGATGTTAAGATGATTGGACTTTTCAGCAGTGATTGATAGATAGCGATCAGAACCAGGACACTGCTTGGTTTTTCTTTACCCCTTTCCTCAAGGGGCCACAGAGGAGAGTTACACTTTCCCCCGTCACTGATACAGTTGTGATTTAGTTAACTCAGCACAGACTAGCGATCGAACTTGGGGCCATCGTGGTCTACGCACTAGTATAGCTCATGATGCATTTACCCAAATGCATTTAAATAATTATATATCTTTAAGCTCATGTGATCTAAGAGTTCATCGCCCGATAATTCAGTTCTGTTGAAGTTAATGGGAGTGTAACGGGCGGGGAGTATAACGGATGGGGACAGGCTGGATTGATCAGTTGGTCTTTTCCAGTTCTTTTCTATCTGTTTCACATGAGAGGGTTCAGAGAAGAGTGGGAGGGATGAGTCCAGTACATAAGGGTTTAAGGCACAAGGAAAGAATCACAAAGCAAAACTTGATTTCACTGGAGAAAGGAACGTGAAGGTCTGACATAATCCAGGTTTATAAAGCTGAAAGGAGTCATAGACAGTGAGGATATAAGCCAGAAATTCCTATATGCGTTACATTTATCCAACAGGCAAAGTCATGTGCTCCTTTATGACTGGGACAAATGTAACACATGAAGGGATTTCCAGACTAGGAGCACAGAACTAGAGAAGACAGATTTAAAGTTTAGAAACCTCTAATAAACCTAAACATGACGACGAATTTTTTTCCCCCACAGAGTAGTGGTAGTAATCTCCGGATTACTCCCGGTGCCACGTGCTAGTGAGTACAGGAATAGGAGGATAGAACAGATGAATGTGTGGCTGGAGAGATGGTGCAGGAGGGAGGGCTTTAGATTCCTGAGGCATTGGGACCATTTCTGGGGAAGGTGGGACCTGTACAAGCCGGACGGGTTACACCTCAACAGAGCCGGGACGAATATTCTCGCGGGGAGGTTTGCTAGTGCTGTTGGGGAGGGTTTAAAATAGCTTGGCAGGGGGATGGGCACCAGCATATAGGAGTAGAAAAGAGGAATAAGGTGCATAAAAGAGTAAAGTACTAGAGAAGAAAGTAGTACTAGAGGCGGAAGTAGTACCATATTAGATAGGCGCAAACTAAGAAAGACTACGAAAAATTCAAAAATGGGTTTAAAATGCATATACATAAACGCACAAAGTGTGGTGAATAAGGTTGGTGAGCTACAAGCACAATTAGCCGTGTGGCAATATGATGTTGTGGCAATAACGGAAACGTGGCTTAAAAACGGTGAGGACTGGGCACTTAATATTCAAGGGTACAAGGTGTTCAGAAAAGATAGGGAAGGAAAAAAGGGAGGTGGGGTGGCAGCGCTGATTAAGGAAGACATTGTAGTGTTAGAAAGGGAGAATGTACTTGAGGTGACAAGGACAGAATCCATTTGGTTAGAGTTGAGGAGCAAAAAGGGTATGATCATGCTATTGGGGGTATTCTATAGGCCTCCAAATAGTGAGAGGGAGGTAGAGGAGCAAATCTGTAGGGAAATCGCAGAGATATGCAAGAGCTATAGAGTGGTGATATTGGGGGACTTTAATTGCCCAAATATCGATTGGGATAATGCTAGGGTAAAGGGAAAGGACGGGGAGGAATTTCTGAAATGTGTTCAGGAGAATTTCCTTGACCAGTATGTTTTTGGCCCAACTATGAAGGAGGCATTGCTGGATCTGGTGCTGGGGAATGAGGTGGGCCAGGTCAACCAAGTGTCTGTGGGAGAACACTTGGGTACGAGTGATCATCGTATCATAAGATTTAGATTAGCAATGGAGAGGAGCAAGGAACAAACTAGAGTGGAACTTCTAAATTGGAATAGGGCTAACTTCAATGGGATGCGAAAGGATCTAGCCAGGATACAATGGAACCAAAGACTAACAGGAAAAACTGTAACGGAACAATAGGTGATCTTTAAGGAGGAGATGTTCCAAGTACAGGCTAGGTACATTCCAACAAGAGGGAAGGGTAAGGGAACCAAAGCAAGGGCTCCTTGGATGATGAGAGAGAGAGAGAGAGAGAGAAGGATGATGAAACAAAAAAGAGGGTGTATGATGCATGTCAGGTGAATTCTTCAAGGGAGAACCAGACCAAATACAATAAGTTGAGAGGGGACGTGAAGAGGAAAATAAGATTGGCAAAGAGAGAATATGAGAATAGAATGGCGGTTAACATAAAAGGAAACCCAAAAATCTTCTACCGGCATGTAAACAGTAAGCGGGTAGTAAGAGGCGGGGTGGGGCCTATTAGGGACAAAGAAGCTGATATATGCTTAGCGGCGCAGGGCAAGGCTAGAATACTCAATGATACTTTGTATCGGTGTTTACTAAGGAGGTGGATGCTGACAAAATATCGGTAGAAGCAATGGAAGGGGTGAAAATTGATAGACAGGATGTACTAGAAAGGCTGGGTATGCTTAGAGTGTATAAGTCGCCTGGTCCAGATGGCTTGCATCCCAGGTTACTAAGGGAATTGGGGGAGGAGATAGCGGAAGGGCTTGCCATAATTTTCCAATCTTCCCTTAATGCGGGAGAGGTGCCTGAGGATTGGAAAATGGCAAATGTGACACCATTGTTCAAGAAAGGGTGTAAGGACAATCCTAGTAACTACAGGCCGGTCAGTTTAACATCAGTGGTGGGTAAAGTTTTAGAAACAATAATCAAGGAAAAAATTAATGGGCACTTGGAGAGGTTTAAGCTAATTAAGGAGAGCCAACACGGATTTGTAAAAGGCAGATCGTGTTTGACTAATCTAATTGAATTTTTTGATGAAGTAACAGGGAGGATTGATGAAGGGAATGCAATGGATGTTGTCTACATGGATTTTCGGAAGGCGTTTGACAAAGTACCACATAGAAGGCTGGTTAACAAAATTGAGGCTCATGGAATAGGTGGGTCAGTGGCAGCTTGGATAAGGAATTGGCTTAAGGACAGAAAATAGCGAGCTGTGGTAAATGGCTGTTTTTCAGACTGGAGGATGATAGACAGTGGTGTTCCCCAAGGGTCAGTGCTGGGGCCACTGCTTCTTTTGATATATATTAATGACCTGGATATTGGAATATTGAGTAGAATTTCTAAATTTGCCGATGACACCAAACTTGGGGGTGTGGCAAACAGTGAGGATGATACCAATCGACTGCAACAGGACATAGAAAGGCTAGCAGAATGGGCAGATAAGTGGCAGATGGAACTTAATAGAGAGAAGTGTGAGGTGATGCATTTTTGCAGAAGGAACCGGGAGAGGCAATATACACTTAATGGCACAGTTTTAAAGAGTGTGCAGGGACAGAAGGACCTGGGAATTAATGTGCATAGGTCCCCGAAGATGGCAGGACATATTGAGAGTGGTTAGCAAAGCATATGGGATCTTGGGTTTTCTAAATAGAAGTATTGAGTACAAAAGTAGAGAAGTTATGCTGATCCTTTATAAAGCGCTGGTTAGGCCACAACTGGAGTATTGTGTCCAGTTCTGGTCACCACACTTTAGGAAGGATGTGAAGGTACTTGAGAGGGTGCAGAGGAGATTTACCAGAATGGTTCCGGGGATGGGGGATCTTAGCTACAAGGACAGGTTGGAGAAGCTGGATTTGTTTTCATTAGAGCAAAGGAGGTTGAGGGGTGATTTGATAGAGGTGTACAAGATTATGATGGGTTTGGATAGGCTAGACAGGGAAAGGCTGTTCCCACTAGTTGACTGTACAAGGACTCGGGGACACAGATTTAAGTTTTGGGCAAAAGATACAGGGAGGATGTGAGGAAAAACTTTTTTACGCAGCGAGTGGTGAGGACCTGGAACTCGCTGCCGACGGAAGTGGTGGAAGCGGAGACACTCAATGTTTTCAAGGGGAGACTGGATAGGCCCTTGAGGGAAATAAACTTGCAGGACTGCGGGGATAGAGCGGGGGAATGGGACTGACTGAATTGCTCGACAAAGAGCCGGCACTGACTCGAACGGCCTCCTTCTGTGCCATTATGACTCTATGGGCTAAAAATTGAGTAGCGCCCCATTTGGGCTGCTAACTTCGCTACTTTTAGCGTCCCGGAAAAATTAGCGCCCCCGCACCGGAAATTGAGTGGTTACACCCCGAGAGGGAAGCGGGGTGCTACTGGAAGTGCCCCGCATCCCTCTTGGGGCGCAGCGACAGAATATCGCGGCGCTACTGGAAGCGCAGCGCCGCGGTATTGCAGGCCTTCCTTCCCTTCTTCAAGGGGAGAGGCCTTGCACAGCGCAACCCGGGACCCAGCTGGGCCCCCAGGGATTGGGAGTGCCGGCAAAAGAGCCCGGCACTCGAGAAGTGCCAGGCACATGGGGCGCAGCCGGCACTCCGAGGGGGTGCCGTTCAGGAGGCCAGGGATGGGAGCGCAGGCAGGTGCTGGCCGCTGGCCAGCAACAAAAATGGCCGCCCCCGCACCTCGCCTTTAAATAGCGCCTCCCCGGTCGCAGGTAGGCCCCCCCTGACCCCGTCGGACATAGCGTCCGGCAGTAAGTCGGGGGCGCTCCCAAAGATCGCGGCCGGGGTGCTGCGCAAGGCGATGACGTCATTGCCGGTGGCGCAGCGCCACAGGGTGCTATCGGTTAGCGCCACCGCTAACCTCCCACTGAATTTTGTGGGCGGCGTTGCGCCCGGGCGCTAGTTGCCCTCTTAGGGCGCTATCGGGAGGCGCAAAGCAACCCGATTTTTTCCCCCCATGACTCCCAGCAAAAGAGCTCAGTGCTATTTAACTCATTCCTGAAAAAACAAGGAGCTGGATAAATATCTGATTGGGTTTGGAGGTTACAGGGATAAGTATAGCCTGAGACCGTCAGGTACCCTATGGGACACAGTACTGGGCCAGAGTTTCTATGTTCCTGCAGCAATGGCCATAAGGGCGTTCACCTGATTTACATTCAATCTTTTACACCGCATTTTCCTCCATACCCAGTGCCCCGGCGATCCAATACATCCAAGTGCAGGAACATGAAACGTTCCCCTAATGGAAAACAAAAGCAAAATACTGCGGATGTTGGAAATCTGAAATAAAAATGGAAAATGCTGGAAACACTCAGCAGGCCAGGCAGCATCTGCGGAGAGAGAAACAGAGTTAACGTTTCAGGTCGATGACCTTTCGTCAGAATCCTAATGATTCTGGTGCTGCTGGGTGGAGGGCTGGGGGGTCGGGAGTTTGAAGATGTCCATGGAGAACAGCAGGGCAGACCAGCATAGTGGAAATTTGGGCTAGATAATTATGCTGAGGTTTTGCTTGATGACCTATCAGCATCAGTGACCATTGATGTGGAACAACAAAGTCGCTATTTTGTTTCTTTAGGAAGGAGAGAAGCTGACATATTTGGTGCAGACAAATGGTACATTTGAGCCGCAGTTGGCACCAGTTAAAGTAACCATTAGACAGAGTGAAATGCCGGTCGGGAGCGGAGGTGTTGCTAACTCCAAGGGGCCTGGCACTCAGTGGGAAGCTTGGACGTCCACCTTTGGCACGCTGGAGACACACGACCAAAAGAAGGAACAGAGACGTATTTCCATTAAGGCAAGTGGCTTCATTTTGTGAAAGTAACGCAGAGTCTTAACCCCCTCACCTTGACCCCCCCACCATTTTTCCTCCCTCCCTCTCTTGAGGACGCAGACTCGCACTAGGGTAGGTCCCACGGGTGCCAGCAGCTTTCTGGTACCTTGCCCAAGTGGGCATGAGGATGAAAATGAAAGAAAAAAATGTGCATTTATGTCGTGCTTTCCACGACCTCAGGATGCCCTAAAGCACTTTACAGCCAATGAAGTATTTTTTGATGTGTAGTCACTGTTGTAATGTACGAAATCTGCGCACAGCAAGATCCCACAAACAGCAATGAGAAAAATGACCTGATAATCATTGACCAGATCTCCCCAGCGCTTCTTCGAGTAGTGCCGTGGGATCTTTAACGGGCACCTGAGAGGGCAGGCATTTCTTCACGTGACCAACAGTCTAGGCTTCAGTTACCACAGCACTATGGTAATGGTATAATAGATTTTTATTGTTGCTGGCCACCAGGTGTAAAGGGAGAAGGGCTTGGACTGTTTGTCCTCAGGAGCAGGAAAAGCCATTGGGTGGTCACGTAACCAGAGAATCACCTGCAATGGCTTCTCTTCCCGCTCCCACATCATTACCTCTGGTGTCCCCCAAGGATCTATCCTTGGCCCCCTCCTATTTCTCATCTACATGTTGCCCCTTGGCGACATCATCCGAAAACACAGCGTCAGTTTCCACATGTACACTGACGACACCCAGCTCTACCTCACTACCTCTTCTCTCAACCCCTCCACGGTCTCTAAATTGTCAGACTGCTTGTCCGACATACACTTCTGGATGAGCAGAAATTTTCTCCAATTAAATATTGGGAAGACCGAAGCCATTGTTTTCGGTCCCCGCCACAAACTCCGTTCCCTAGCCACTGACTCCATCCCTCTCCCTAACATCTGTCTGAGGCTGAACCACACTGTTCGCAACCTTGGTGTCATATTTGACCCTGAAATGAGCTTCCGACCACACATCCGCAGCGTAACAAAGACCACTTATTTCCACCTCCTTAACGTCGCCTGTCTCCGCCCTTGCCTCAGCTCATCCGCTGCTGAAACCCTCATCCATGCCTTTGTTACCTCTAGACTTGACTATTCCAACGCACTCCTGGCTGGCCTCCCACATTCTGCCCTACCTAAACTTGAGGTCATCCAAAACTCGGCTGCCCGTGTCCTAAATCGCACCAAGTCCCGTTCGCCCATCACCCCTGTGCTCGCTAATCTACATTGGCTCCACGTTAAGCAGTGCCTCGATTTCAAAATTCTCATCCTTGTTTTCAAATTCCTCCATGGCCTCGCCCCTCCCTATCTCTGTAATCTCCTTCAGCCCCATAACCCCCCGAGATATCTGCGCTCCTCTAATTCTGCCCTCTTGAGCATCCCTGATTATAATTGTTCAACCTTTGGTGGCCGTGCCGTCTGTTGCCTAGGCCCTAAGCTCTGGAATTCCCTGCCTAAACCTCTCGGCCTCTCCGCCTCTCTCCTCCTTTAAGAGGCTCCTTAAAACCTACCTCTTTGACCAAGCTTTTGGTCACCTGCCCTAGTTTATCCTTGTGTGGATCGGTGTCAAATTTTTTGTCTTAAAATACTCCTGTGCAGCGCCTTGGGACGTTTTACTACGTTAAAGGCGCTTTATAAATACAAGTTGTTGTTGTCTCAGAACACCATGGCAATCTCTAGAGCGGTCCTGGTGATTTTGAGGAGAGCTGCAGCTGATGTGCAATGCAGTCCCAGCCATCGTGGAAGAGTGGAAATGCAACTTTTATTTCTACTCTGGGAGCTCTGTTAAAATGTTACTTTTAAAAAGATAGTGCATTTATTTGTTTGAAGATGATCTCTCTTTCTATCCTCTCAGGCAATGGATACCGCGTTTTACAATGAGTATGAGCATAAGGTACGTCCTTGCATCGACCTCATTGACTCGCTCAGAGCATTTGGTGTGGACAAGGATCTGGGGCTTCCGGCCATCGCAGTGATCGGAGACCAGAGTTCCGGGAAGAGCTCAGTCCTAGAGGCACTGTCCGGGGTGTCGCTTCCCAGAGGGAGTGGTAAGAGAATGTCGGAGCCTATCATTACCTGCTCGTCTGTATATCTATTCACCCATCCGGCCGTCTGTCCTGTGATACCATTAATCTCCATAACAACCTTTGCCTGTTCACTTTCTCGTGTAGCTTTTCAAAATTACGAAACTGAACCGAGCAAATTGTTCACTCTGGTAAATGGTTCAACTACTCAACACATTAAATATTAGGAAGTTAGGAATAAGTCAAGTGAATCTTTTTCACCCAAAGGGTGCCGTCACAGCAGAGTGCTCTAGGGATTCCCCGTTATATTGCACTGAAATCACTTGCACGTTGAAAAAGGCAAACTTCTCGCCACGGAGATGGCGAGATATCTGTGGGCAGCTTTCTTCGGGGCCAGCGGCGAATGCCTCTGCTTCGCCACTGACCGCAAATTCTGGGCAAATAAAGAGTTAAGAATGAGTAAGCCTGCAATGTGCTTCCACCGCTGGATGAGTTACAGGTAGTTACTTGCTCAGTTTTAAAGCAAATACTTTTGTAAAAATCCCAATTCAAGGGCAGCTCCATTATTTGGAACAGGTTCAAAAGATGCCAACTCTAGCTCTACAGTCAGTTTAAATGGTCTTTGAGGAGAAAGCACCAGTGCCTAGAGTGGAAGATTATATTCTATAGACTGTTCCTTATTGCACTGGTTTGTTCTAACAGCACCTCTCAAAGATAATCCCTCCCACAGCCACAAGTTGATCCGAATTGATATGTTTCTTTTTAGCCGTCAGCATTGTTTTACTGTGTGACAGGAATTGTGACAAGATGCCCACTGGAACTGAAGCTAAAGAAAGCCAAACAGGAGAATGTTTGGAAGGGGATAATAAGCTACAAGGATTATTCACAGAAACTCAAAAATGCAGCTGAGGTGGAGCAAGAAATTCGCAAAGGTTTGTTCCGACAGTATTTTGTCCAGTAGGGATTGCCATAGAAGACATGTACTGCGGATTAATGCTAGATCTCCATGTTGAGACTTAATGTACTGTAACACAGTGAGGATTAGTTTGCGGAAGCTCATTGACAATTTCACACATAGGAAGATAAGAATTAGGAGCAGGAGTCGGCCATACGGCCCTTCGAGCCTGCTCCACCATTCAATAAGATCATGGCTGATCTTCGACCTCAACTCCACTTTCCCACACTATCCCCATATCCCTTGATTCCCTAAGAGTCCAAAAATCTATCGCGCTCAGCCTTGAATATACTCAACGACTTAGCATCTACAGCCCTCAAGATACATACGCCAAATGTAATGGTAAGCCCCAGATGTCGACCTAGTGTTTATGCTCCAAAGTGGCATTTTATCAAATCTTCCTAAATATAGCACGTAAATTATATTCAAAAGTGTCTTTAATGGATGACAAAGCCACCATTTTGATTAAGAGGCCAGCATCTACTCACATGAGAAGGATATTTCCTCTCTGGCTTCAATATAAAACAATAATTCAAGAGGAAAAAATATTACATCGTGTCTTGATATATTTGTCCCTTTGAGATGTGAGCCCTTTCATCAAGTGTGTCCTATATCGGCCAATTCCCCATTCAAATGGCCTTTCCATATTTATATTCAATTAACCCTGGTGCAATACTGACTGCAGTTTAAGAAAGGATGCAGAAAGAAAATAAAGTTCACAGATTTCTTGTATTTTAGATGCTGTGATGGGAAGGTGGCAGATACAGTACTCTGAAAGAATCAGATCAAACGGACTTGCGGGCTTTCCTGATCCAAACCTATCTTATTATGATCGACAAACATGCGAACAATGCCAAACAGGAATAGACCCTTTGGCCCATCCAGCCTGTCCCACACAACTGCAATGCCTTGTGCGCTCTCAATTTTTACACTCTCACCTCACCCAAAAGCCATGTGATCTCCTGGGAGAGGCGAAAACCTCGGCCAATTTGGGAAAAACAATCTGGGAAATTACTCTCCCACCCCCTTAGGAGATCAAATCTAGTCCAGGAGATCACTCTGACCCTGATAAGGCTACGTAGTACCTACTGATTACTTGAAGGAATTCAGCTAATAGGTGTCCACCGCACGAGCTAGCAGCCTGTTCCATAGGTCCACTATTCTCTGGGAAAAGAACCCCGCCTCTTAACATCCAATCTAGTTCTAGCTTGAAATTGTGACCCCTGGTCCTCCCTAACCTATTTAGTTGAAACAAGCTGTCTACTTGAATAAAATCTATGCTCTTAATCAGCTTATAAACTTTGATCAAATTGCCCCTAAGTCTACGCTTCTCTAAAGTGTAGAGTCCCAGTTCTTTGAGCCTATCTTGATAACTAAGATGCTTCAAACTTGGAATGAGTCTAGTGGCCCTCCTCTGTACCCTTCCCAAAGCTTCAATATCACCCACCGTGTGAGGAGAACAAAACTGGACACAATATTCTAACTGAGGCCTAACCAAGGTCTTGTGACATCAAGATCACTTATGACTGAGATGCTTACAGATCCGTTACAAACAGTTGGGCCTTGGATGAACGTAACATCTCAGCTACCAACTTATGTATCAAAGTGTAGTGCTGCACATATCTATTCCATATTTTCTGATTGATGCATTCAATGCTTAGCGACATCGGTAGATGCGACCAGTTGGGTAATTGGCACAGGATGAGTTCAGGGCGTCGGCTGGGTGTACATAGCTGAAGAAGATATTGTAATGAGCATCATAAACAATATATTTGAGTCTGCTTCCTTTTTAACCAACTATTCACTACACAAGTTAGTGTGCCCGATCATTGTGTGTCTAATCCCGTTACTTATTAATATGTGATGTCTTTCCAGCCCAGAACACAATCGCGGGACAAGGACTGGGAATCAGCTCTGACTTAATCAGTCTGGAAATTGTATCCACCAATGTTCCTGATCTGACTCTCATAGACTTGCCAGGAATCGCCAGAGTAGCAATTGGCAACCAGCCGCTTAATATCGGAGATCAGGTACTAAGAGCTCAGTTAGCATGTCCTCTTTTTGATTTGCTAAACATGAAATGTTTTACATCGACAACTTGCATTTATACAGCGCCTTTGACATAAGAAAATGTACCAAGGGCGTTTGCTGTTTGTGGGAGCTTGCTGTGCGCAAATTGGCTGCCGCGTTTCCTACATTACAACAGTGACCACACTTCAAAAGTACTTCATTGGTTGTAAAGAGCTTTGGGACATAAGAACATAAGAAACAGGAGCAGGAGCAGGTCATTCGGCCCCTCAAGTCTGCTCCGCCATTTAATGAGATCATGGCTGATCCGATTTTGGCCTCAACTCCACTTTCCTGCCCGCTCCCCATAACCCATGTCACCCCTGTTGCTCAAAAATCTGTCTATCTCAGCCTTGAATATATTCAATGACTCAGCTTCCACAGCTCTCTGGGGTAAAGAATTGCAAAGATTCACGACCCTCTGAGAGAAGAAATTCCTCCTCATCTCCGTCTTAAATGGGCGACCCCTTAATCTGAGACTATGCCCCCTCGTTCTAGATTCCCTGACGAGGGGAAACATCCTCTCAGCATCTACCCTGTCCAACCCCCTTAGAATCTTATATGTTTCAATAAGATCACCTCTCATTCTTCTAAACTCCAATGAGTATTGGCCCAACCTGCT
>JASTWF010002745.1:0-15000 GCA_030390025.1 Squalus acanthias
TAGATTGCAGCCTGTAACTCACTCCCGGGTATCTGTTATTCTATATATAAACCCCCGAACCCCTCGATTAGATTCCAGCCTGTAACTCACTCCTGGGTATCTGTTATTCTATATATAAACACCCCGAATCCCTCGATTAGATTCCAGCCTGTAACTCGCTCCTGGGTATCCGTTATTCTATATATAGAATAATTGTTAGCAAAATTGATGCCATGGGATTAAAGAGACTGACAGCGTGGATCCGAAATTGGCCAAGTGACAGGAAGCAGAGAGTTGTGGTGAAGGGTTGTTTTTCAGGCTGGAGCGAGGTACACAGTGGTGTTCCCCGGGAATAGGTATTAGGAACACTGCTCTGTTAGATTTGTATTAATCAGCTGGACTTGGCTATACAGGGCACAATTTCGAAGTTTGCAGATGATCCGAAACTGGGAAAAGCAATAATGAGTGAGGAGGAGATTAACTGACTTCAGGAGGTCAGAGACAGGCTGGTGGAATGGGCAGACACAGGGCAGGTGAAATGTAACACAGACAAGTGTGAAGTGAGGCACTTTGGAAGGCAGAATGAGGAGAGGCGATATAAACTGAAGGGTATAATTTGAAAGTGCGTGCAGGAATAGAGACCTTATGTACACAAGCCTTTGAAAATGGGACTTAAAAATGAGGGTTCTCGCCTCTCAACCAGGGGAGAGAGAGAATCTCTGATCGGAGAATCTCTGAGGAATTTTCTGCAATGTGGGTGTCTCACCCTGTCTGTCTCTCTCCCTGTCTGTGTTTCACTATCTCTCTCTCTCACTGTGTCTCTCTCCCTCTCTCTCTCTCTCTCTGTGTCTCTCTGTCTCTCTCCCTCAATCTCTGTCTCTCTCTCTCTCTCTGTGTCTCTCTCTCTCTCTCTGTCTCTCTCCCCCCTCTCTCTCTCTCTGTCTCTCTCTCTCCCTCTCTCTCTGTCTCTCTCTCTCTGTCTCTCTCTCTCTCCCTCTCTCTCTGTCTCTCTCTCTCTGTGTGTCACCCTCTCTCTCTCTGTCTCTCTCTCTCTCTGTCTCTCTCTCTCCCTCTCTCTCTGTCTCTCTCTCTCTGTCTCTCTCTCTGTGTCTCTGTCTCTCACTCTGTGTCTCTCTCTGTCTGTGTCCCTGTCTCTCTCCCTGTCTCTATCTGTGTATGTGTCCCTCCCCCAGTCTGTGAATTTCTGTGTGTGTGTCTCTCTCTCTCTGTCTCTCTCTCTCTCTTTCTGTCTCTCTATCTCTCTCTGTCTCTCTCTATCTCTGTCTCTCGCTCTCTCTGTCTCTCTCTCTCTGTCTCGCTCTCTCTCTGTCTCTCTCTCCGTGTCTCTCTCTCTCTGTCTCTGTCTCTCTCTCTCTCTGTCCCTCTCTCTCTCTGTCTCTCTCTCTGACTCTCGCTCTGTCTCTCTCTCTCTCTGTCTCTCTCTCTCTCTCTGTCTCTCTGACTCTCTCTGTCTCTCTGACTCTCTCTGTCTCTCTCTCTGTCTCTCTCTGTCTCTCTCTCTGTCTCTCTCTGTCTCTCTCTCTCCCTGTCTCTCTCTCTCTCTGTCTCTCTCACTCTCTCTGTCTCTCTGACTCTCTCTGTCTCTCTCTCTCTCTCTGTCTCTAGTTTCTCTGTCTCTCTCACTCTCTCTCTCTCTCTCTCTGTCTCTCTCTCTCTCTGTCTCTCTCTCTCTGTCTCTCTCTCTCTGTCTCTCACTTTCTCTCTCTCTCTCTCTCTGTCTCTCTCACTCTGTCTCTCTCTCTCTGTCTCTCTCTCTCTCTCTGTCTCTCTCTCTCTCTCTCTGTCTCTCTTTCTCTCTGTCTCGCTCTCTCTCTCTCTCTCTCTCTGTCTCTCTCTCTCTCTCTGTGTCTCTCTCCCTGTCTGTGTTTCGCTCTCTCTCTCTGTCTCTGTCTCTCTCTCTGTCTCTATCTGTGTATGTGTCTCTCTCTATCTGTATATCTATGTGTCCCTCCCCCAGTCAGTGTATTTCTGTGTCTGTGTGTGAGTGTATGCCTCAGGGTGTCTCTTTCTCTGTCTCTCTATATATTTCTGTGTGTGTCTCTGGATATATGTCCATGTATGTGTCTGTCTCTGCAGTGTCAGCCATGGCTCAGTGGGTAGCACTCTCGCCTCAGACTCAGGAGGTTGTGGGTTCAAGTCCCACTCCAGAGCCATGAGCACAAAAATCTTGATGTGGAGATGCCGGCGTTGGACTGGGGTGGACAAAAATGAGAAGTCGCACAACACCAGGTTATAGTCCAACAGATGTATTTAATTTTACAAGCTTTCGGAGCAGTTCGCTCCTTCGTCAGGTAAGTTTAGCAGTGAGAGAATCTCCCAGAATTCACAATTTAAACACAGACAAAATATATTCAAATCTTTCCCACATCAAAGAGCATAGCCAAGACAATGAGATGTGTCCCAGGGGGTCCAACGTGTCAAACCACCTGCTGGCTGCATATCCTGTCAATCTGTGTAGGTTCTTGTGTTAGCCTTTTTTAAAAAAAAACACCTGGGAAGACCGGCCATGATGTCAAGTCACGTTCTGTATCGTGACATGAACCCGATATCGCGATTGAGGCCATCCTCATGAGTGCGGAACTTGGCTATCAGTTTCTGCTCTATGATTTTGCGCTGTCGTGTATTTCGAAGGCCGCCTTGGAGAACGCTTACCCGCATATCTGAGGCTGAATGCCCCTGGCTGCTGAAGTGTTCCCCGACTGGGAGGCAACCCTCCTGCCTGGCGATTGTTGTTACACAAAAATCTTGGCTGACAGTTCAGAGCAATACTGAGGGAGTGCCGCACTGTCGGAGGGTCAGTACTGAGCGAGCGCCGCACTGTCAGAGGGGCAGTACTGAGGGAGCGCTGCACTGTCGGAGGGGCAGTACTGAGGGAACGCCGCACTGTCGGCGGAGCAATACTGAGGGAGCGCCGCACTGTCGGAGGGGCAATACTGAGGGAGCGCCGCACTGTCGGAGGGGCAATACTGAGGGAGCGCCACACTGTCGGAGGGGCAATACTGAGGGAGCGCCGCACTGTCGGAGGAGCAATACTGAGGGAGCGCCGCACTGTCGGAGGGGCAGTACTGAGGGAGCTCCGCACTGTCGGAGGGGCAGTACTGAGGGAGTGCCGCTCTGTCGGAGGGGCAGTACTGAGGGAGCGCCGCACGGTCGGAGGGGCAGTACTGAGGGAGCGCCGCACTGTCGGAGTTGCAGTACCGTCTCTCTGTCTGTCTCTGTGTGTCTGTCTCTCTGTGTGTCTGTGTCTCGGTCTCTGTGTGTGTGTGTGTGTCTGTCTCTCTCTCTGTGTCTGTCTCTCTGTGTGTGTGTCTCTCTCTGTGTCTGTCTGTCTCTCTGTCTGTCTCTCTCTCTCTGTGTCTGTGTCTCTCTCTGTGTCTCTCTCTCTCTCTCTGTGTCTGTCTCTCTCTGTGTCTCTCACTGTGTGTGTGTCTCTCTCTGTGTCTGTCTCTCTCTCTGTGTGTGTGCCTGTCTCTCTCTGTGTGCCTTTCTCTGTGTGTCCGTATCGATCAGCACATCGACTGAGGTGCGTGGTGCTGATTTCCCGTGTTTGACGCTCTCCGATCCCTGGGACATCCAACATCTGGTTCAGCGCAAGCCTGGTGTAAATACCGGGTCCTTTGTGACTGGGGTGGAGGTCAGTCTGGCGCCTGTACCGGGACGATAGGAGGGGATGGTTTGTACGCAATGTTGCTAATGGAGAGCTGAACGTGCAGGAGATGAGGAGATAAGATTGGTGCAGGATGGGCAGAGGAAGGAAGTGCGATTGTTGGAGTCCAGGTTTCAGAGGATAAATAGAGAGGAGCTGAAATCCCAGCCACTCACACACACACACTCACTCACTCACACACTCACAGCCTTCCACCTCTGGGACACTCGACCTGTTTCGAGAAGGAGCGAGCGAGAGAGAAGAGAGAGGATGATGTTCAGTATCTGCATGTGTGTTCTGTTGGAGCTGTGGGCGCAGGCAGGTAAGGTGACCATCCTGTGGCAGGCAGGCTTTCTCGCAGTCTTAGAGGGCAGGGATTGGACTCAAATTCAGCATTTTTTCCCAAGTCAGAAAGGCTCATGCAATGGTTGCCTGCAGCGAGGAGGAAAGACTGGAGAGGCTGGGCTGGTTTTCCTTGCAACAGAGGAGGCTGAGGGGTGAAAGAAAGAAAGACAGCCTCCCATCTCTCCAGCACCTTTCACCACCTCAGGACGTCCCAAAGCGCTTCACAGCCAATGAAGTACTTTTCTTGAAGTGTGGTCACTGTCGTAATGTGGGAAACGCGGCAGCCAATTTGCGCACAGCAAGCTCCCACAAACAGCAATGTGATAATGACCCAGATCATCTGTTTTTAGTGATGTTTGGTTGAGGGATAAATATTGGCCCCAGGACACCGGGGATAACTCCCCCCCCCCCGCCCCCGGCCCTGCTCTTCTTCGAAATAGTGGCTGCGGGATCTTTTATGTCCACCCGAGAGAGCAGACGAGGCCTCGGTTTAACGTTTCAATTGAAGACGGCACCACCGACAGTGCGGCGCTCCCTCAGTACTGCCCCTCCGACAGTGCAGCACCTTCTCAGTACTGCCCCTCCGACAGTGCGGCACTCCCTCAGTACTGCCCCTCCGACAGTGCGGCGCTCCCTCAGTACTGCCCCTCCGACACTGCGGCGCTCCCTCAGTATTGCCCCTCCGACAGTGTGGCGCTCCCTCAGTACTGACCCTCCGACAGTGCAGCGCTCCCTCAGTACTGCCCCTCCGACATTGCGGCGCTCCCTCAGTACTGCCTCTCCGACAGTGCGGTGCTCCCTCAGTACTGCCCCTCCGACAGTGCAGCGCTTCCCTCAGTACTGCCCCTCCGACAGTGCGGCACTCCCTCAGTACTGCCCCTCCGACAGTGCGGCGCTCCCTCAGTACTGTCCCCTCCAACAGTGCAGTGCTCCCTCAGTACTGCCCCTCCGACAGTGCGGCGCTCCCTCAGTACTGCCCTCTCGACAGTGCGGCGCTCCCTCAGTACTGACCCCCCGACAGTGCAGCGCTCCCTTAGTACTGCCCCTCCGACAGTGTAGTGCTCCCTCAGTACTGCCCCTCCGACAGTGCAGCGCTTCCTCAGTCCTGACCCTCTGACAGTGCGGCGCTCCCTCAGTACTGACCCCCAAGAATGCAGCGCTCCCTCAGTACTGTCCCTCCAACACTGCAGTGCTCCCTCAGTATTGCCCCTCCGACAGTGCGGCGCTCCCTCAGTACTGCCTCTCCGACAGTGCGGCGCTCCCTCAGTACTGCCCCTCTGACAGTGCAGTACTCCCTCAGTACTGCCCCTCCGACTGTGCGGCACTCCCTCAGTACTGCCCCTCTGACAGTGCAGCGCTCCCTCAGTACTGCCCCTCCGACAGTGCGGCGCTCCCTCAGTACTGACCCTCCGACAGTGTAGTGCTCCCTCAGTACTGCCCCTCCGACAGTGCAGCGCTTCCTCAGTCCTGACCCTCCGACAGTGTCGTGCTCCCTCAGTACTGCCCCTCCGACAGTGCAGCGCTCCCTCAGTCCTGACCCTCCGACAGTGTCGTGCTCCCTTAGTACTGACCCTCCGACAGTGCAGCGCTCCCTCAGTACTGACCCTCCGACAGTGTAGCGCTCCCTCAGTACTGTTGGAGGGGCAGTACTGAGGGAGCATTGCACTGTTGGGGAGCAGTACTGAGGGCGCGCTGCACAGTCGGAGGGGCAATACTGAGGGAGCTCTGCAATGTCAGAGGAGCAGTACTAAGGGAGGGCTGCACTGTCGGAGGGGCAATACTGAGGGAGCTCTGCACAGTCGGAGGAGCAGTACTGAGGGAGCGCTGCACTATCTGAGGGGCAGTACTAAGGGAGCGCTGCACAGTCGGAGGGGCAGTACTGAGGGAGCACTGCACTGTCGGAGGAGCAATACTGAGGGAGCGCTGCACAGTCGGAGGAGCAGTACTGAGGGAGTGCAGCACTGTCGGAGGAACAATATGAGGGAGCTCTGCACTGTCGGAGGGGCAGTACTGAGGGAGCTCTGCACTGTTGGAGGGGCTGTACTGAGGGAGCTCTGCACTGTCGGAGGAGCAGTACTGAGGGAGCGCTGCACTGTCGGAGGGGCAGTACTGAGGGAGTGCTGCACTGTCGGAGGGGCAGTACTGAGGGAGCGCTGCACAGTCGGAGGGGCAATACTGAGGGAGCTCTGCACTGTCGGAGGTGCGGTACTGAGGGAGCGCCGCACTGTCGGAGGGGCAGTACTGAGGGAGCGCCGCACTGTCGGAGGGGCAGTACTGAGGGAGCGCTGGACTCTCGGAGGGGCAGTACTGAGGGAGCGCCGCACTGTCGGAGGGGCAATACTGAGGGAGTGCGGAGCGCTGGACTCTCGGAGGGGTAGCACCGAGGGAGCGCCGCACTGTCGGAGGGGCAGTACTGAGGGAGCTCTGCACTGTTGGAGGGGCTGTACTGAGGGAGCTCTGCACTGTCGGAGGAGCAGTACTGAGGGAGCGCTGCACTGTCAGAGGGGCAGTACTGAGGGAGTGCTGCACTGTCGGAGGGGCAGTACTGAGGGAGCGCTGCACAGTCGGAGGGGCAATACTGTGGGAGCTCTGCACTGTCGGAGGTGCGGTACTGAGGGAGCGCCGCACTGTCGGAGGGGCAGTACTGAGGGAGCGCCGCACTGTCGTAGGGGCAGTACTGAGGGAGCGCTGGACTCTCGGAGGGGCAGTACTGAGGGAGCGCCGCACTGTCGGAGGGGCAATACTGAGGGAGTGCGGAGCGCTGGACTCTCGGAGGGGTAGCACCGAGGGAGCGCCGCGCTGTCGGAGGGGCAGTACTGAGGGAGCTCTGCACTGTCGGAGGGGCGGTACTGAGGGAGCGCTGCACAGTCGGAGGGGCAATACTGAGGGAGCTCTGCACTGTCGGAGGTGCGGTACTGAGGGAGCACCGCATTGTCGGAGGTGCCGACTTTCAGATGAGACTTTAAACCGAGGCCCCCGTCTGCCCTCTCAGGTGGATGTAAAAGATCCCCCAGCCACTATTTCGATGAAGAGCAGGGGGGGAGTAATCCCCAGTGTCCTGTGACCAATATTACAACAGTGACCACACTTCAAAAAGTACTTCATTGGCTGTAAAGCGCTTTGGGACGTCCTGAGGTGGTGAAAGGCGCTGGTGAAATGCGAGTCTTTTATTTGAGCTGCAATCACCTAGTTAATGAGAGGCACCTGAAGGGTGAGTGTTCGGGGAAGGTTCGGGTCCTCGGCAGCAGAATCGAGAGGGCTGCTGCCCTTGTGGTGATTTAACTGTTGCCGAGTGAGATTTCTATAGAATCGTTTATCAAAGCAGGAGGCAGTGGACGAACGGTTCAGGATTTATAGAATCATAGAATCTCACAGCTCAGGAGGGAGCCACTCGGCCCGTCGTGCCTGTGGCCGGCTCTTTGAACGAGCTCTCCAATCAGTCCCACATCTCCGAGTGAGATCATTTCTCCTCATCTCCCCTCTAGAACTTTCGCCAATGGTTTTGAATCTGTGACCTCTGTTTATTGACCCCCTCGTCAGGGGGGGAAAACACTCGTTCTCCATCTACTCTATCCAAACCTCTCGTCATCCTGTGAACCTCTGTGAGGTCACCTCTTCACCTTCTCTGTTCCGAGGAGAACAGTCCGAACTTTCCCAACCTCTCCTCGTCACTGAAGCCCCTCATTAGAGTTGGGCTGGATTTTGATACTGGGGCGGGTTGGGGTCGTGTCATCCACCCGACTGCGATTGGATGTGGGAGATTGATGCAATTTTCACCTAATTGGGCAACTGAGTTCCAGCATGTGGGAACCCATGAACCAATTAGTGTTTTCAGTCTGAAAGTCGCCTCTGATGATGTCATCATTGCTGCTGCATTGAAGGTCTTCAGAGACTGCCTGGCCTTTGCTGTGAGAGGACCTGGATGCAAAATGAGCAGCATCAGAGAGAGAGAGAGAGAGAGAGAGAATTTTTTTGCATCCAGGTCCTCTCACAGCAAAGGCCAGGCAGTCTCTGAAGACATTCAATGCAGCAGCATCAGAGGCGACTTTCAGACCTAATACTACTACTACCTTCATCACATCTCCGCTGTAATAGTGGACCTGCAGCTGATAGTCAGCTATCCACTTGTGCTCCCGCCAGGTTTCACTGGCGTGTTTCACACCAGGCGTGCTTCACGTCGGAAAAGGGTTAAACTAGCTAAAACGTTTCAAAATGGCATTACAGAGCCAATTTAGGGCTTGTTAAGGGCTTTAATGGCCTCTCCCGCCTCTTGGAGGCGGGACGGAGTCGGGAACCCGGCGACCGATTTTATCAAAATTGCGTGGAGGCGGGATGGGGTCGGGATCAGGTCCGCCCGCCACTTTTCGCAATTTTAACCCCCCACACGCCTCCAAACCCGCCTCCACGGCCCTATGACAATCCAGCCCATAGAGTTATACAGCACAGAAAGAGGCCCTTCGGCCCATCGTGTCTGCACTGGCCATCAAGCCCTGTCTATTCTAATCCCATTTTCCAGCACTTGGTCCGTAGCCTTGAATGCTGTGGCATTTCAAGTGCTCATCTGAATGCTTCTTGAATGTTGTGAGGGTTCCTGCCTCTACCACCCTTTCAGGCAGTGAGTTCCAGATTCCAACCACCCTCTGGGTGAAAAAGTTTTTCCTCAAATCCCCTCTAAACCTCCTGCCCCTTACCTTGAAACTATGCCCCCTGGTTATTGACCCCTCTACTAAGGGGAAAAGTTCCTTTCTATCTACCCTATCTATGCCCCTCATAATTTTGTACACCTCAATCAGGTCCCCCCCGCTCAGCCTTCTCTGCTCTAAGGAAAACAACCCCAGCCTGTCCAGTCTCTCTTCATAGCTGAAGCGCTCCAGCCCAGGTAACATCCTGGTGAATCTCCTCTGCACCCTCTCCAATGCAATCACATCCCTCCTATAGTGTGGCGACCAGAACTGCACACAGTATTCCAGCTGTGGCCTAACTAGCGCTTTCTTTTATTTTCTTTTATTTCATTCCCTGGTCACATCCCGGGGAAACCTCCTCCGCACCCTCGCTCAGGCCTTGACATCTTTCCTGGGGTGCGGTACCCAAATCTGTCCACAATACTCCAGCTGAGGAACTAACCAGTGTGATTTGAACAAAGCCAGAACACTGAATGGAGAAATGTGAGATGTCGCACAACACCAGGTTATAGTCCAACAGCTTTATTTGAAATCACAAGCTTTCGGAGCGCTGCTCCTTCATCAGGTGAAGTGAAGAGGTGCATATAGGCACAGCATATATAGTCAGAGAACACTGCCAGGTGACTACAGTTAATCTTTCTAACTGCCCTTTATCACACCTCGGCAGAGAGATAATCACGGCAATCAAAGGTGTGGATGGTGTCCAAACAGGTCAGTCAGGAAAACATTACATCAAAGACAATGAGGTGGGGTCACAAGGGGTCAAATGTGGCAGATTCTGGGGTCTGGATGGAAAACACAGCAGGTCCGGCCGCATACTGAACGGAGAAACAATGGGCTGGATTTTGCCAATGGGGAGCTTTTGGAGGCGGGACTCCCAATTGTCGGGTTTCAGTCCCGCCTCCATCGACTTCTGGCCAACCCACACTATTTTTCCCTTGATTGACCTTGTTAAACCCGCCCAGCGGGCTTAGCAGGCCAGTTAAGGGGAAGCTGGTTACAGAGAATGTCAGCGTGTGACGTTTCATCTGTCAACATTTTTGACAGATGAATTGTCATGGTTTGACAGCGCTGTGAAGCTGTCAAACACTGACATTCTCTGTTGTTTGATGAGTCCTTGCATGCAAGACCTCATCAAACCTCTTCTGTGAGCAGAAATTAGATGGTTGCTGCATTGGAGAATGTAGCAGCCATCTGTCATCTCTGCCGGTGAGATGCGAGAGTCTCCGCATCCCCAACGTTTGAAGCCTGCAGGAAGAAACAAAGGTAAGGAAACATTTTCTATCACTTTCCGCTCACCCCACACACTCACCTCTCCGCACTCGCACCCATCACTCACCTCCACAGCGCACTTTTGCACCCCCTACGACCCCCCCCCGCAGACCCACTTGCTCGCCTCGCTGACCCTGGCGGGGTTCGCGGCCTTTGGGAAGCCCGCGCGTGTGCGGGTAAAATGGGGATAATCCTCTGATCTGCCCATTAACAGGCAGTTAAGTGGCTGTGATCCCCTTTCCTGCCTCCAGGAGACGGGAACCCGGCCACCCACCTCCCGGGATGATGGCACGGAGGCGGGTTGGGGGGTGGCATGGGCACCCGCCCCCCAGATTCTCTGCCTCTTTCCCGGCAGTCCCACCTCCCCCAGGGCTGGCAAGATCGCGCCCCTTATTCGACCTTGGGGTGCAACACCACCGAGCCACTATTGCGAAGAAGGGTGAGGAGCCCAACTCCCGTTTATCCAGTGCCTTTAACATGTAGTAAAACGTGCTGAGGCCCTTCACAGGAGCGTAAACCAGTCAAAATTTGACAGTGAGGTACAAAAGCTGGGTCAAAGAGGCGGGTTTTAAGGAGCGTCTTAGAGGAGCAGAGAGAGGCGGAGAGGCTCAGGGAGGGAATTCCAGAGCTCAGGGCCCAGGCGGCTGAAGGCACGGCCGCCAATGGTGGAGCAATGGAAATTGGGGGGATGCGCAAGAGGCCGCAATTGGAGGAGCGCAGAGATCTGGGAGGGGTTGTAGGGCTGGAGGAGGTTACAGAGATAGGGAGGGTTGTAGAGGGCTGGAGGAGGTTACAGAGATAGGGAGGGTTGTAGGGGGCTGGAGGAGGTTACAGAGATAGGGAGGGTTGTAGGGGCTGGAGGAGGTTACAGAGATAGGGAGGGTTGTAGGGGGCTGGAGGAGGTTACAGAGATAGGGAGGGTTGTAGGGGGCTGGAGGAGGTTACACAGATAGGGAGGGTTGTAGGGGCTGGAGGAGGTTACAGAGATAGGGAGGGTTGTAGGGGGCTGGAGGAGGTTACAGAGATAGGGAGGGTTGTAGGGGCTGGAGGAGGTTACAGAGATAGGGAGGGTTGTCGGGGCTGGAGGAGGTTACAGAGATAGGGAGGGTTGTAGGGGGTTGGAGGAGGTTACAGAGATAGGGAGGGTTGTAGGGGGCTGGAGGAGGTTACAGAGCTAGGGAGGGTTGTAGGGGCTGGAGGAGGTTACAGAGATAGGGAGGGTTGTCGGGGGCCTGGAGGAGGTTACAGAGATAGGGAGGGTTGTAGGGGGCTGGAGGAGGTTACAGAGATAGGGAGGGGTGTAGGGGCTGGAGGAGGTTACAGAGATAGGGAGGGTTGTAGGGGGCTGGAGTGGGTTACAGAGATAGGGAGGGTTGTAGGGGCTGGAGGAGGTTACAGAGATAGGGAGGGTTGTAGGGGCTGGAGGAGGTTACGGAGATAGGGAGGGTTGTAGGAGCTGGAGGAGGTTACAGAGATAGGGAGGGTTGTAGGGGCTGGAGGAGGTTACAGAGATAGGGAGTGTTGTAGGGGCTGGAGGAGGTTACTGAGATAGGGAGGGTTGAAGGGGCTGGAGGAGGTTACAGAGATAGGGAGGGTTGTAGGGGGCTGGAGGAGGTTTCAGAGATAGGGAGGGTTGTAGGGGCTGGAGGAGGTTACAGAGATAGGGAGGGTTGTAGGGGCTGGAGGAGGTTACAGAGATAGGGAGGGTTGTAGGGGCTGGAGGAGGTTGCTGAGATAGGGAGTGTTGTAGGGGCTGGAGGAGGTTACAGAGATAGGGAGGGTTGTAGGGGCTGGAGGAGGTTACAGAGATAGGGAGGGTTGTAGGGGCTGGAGGAGGTTACAGAGATAGGGAGGGGTGTAGGGGGCTGGAGGAGGTTACAGAGATAGGGAGGGTTGTAGGGGCTGGAGGAGGTTACAGAGATAGGGAGGGTTGTAGGGGCTGGAGGAGGTTACAGAGATAGGGAGGGTTGTAGGGGCTGGAGGATGTTACAGAGATAGGGAGGGTTGTAGGGGGCTGGAGGAGGTTACTGAGATAGGGAGGGTTGTAGGGGGCTGGAGGATGTTACAGAGATAGGGAGAGGTGTAGGGGCTGGAGGAGGTTACAGAGATAGTGAGGGTTGTAGGGGGCTGGAGGAGGTTACAGAGATAGGGAGGGTTGGAGGGGCTGGAGGAGGTTACAGAGATATGGAGGGTTGTAGGGGCTGGAGGAGGTTACAGAAATAGGGAGAGTTGTAGGGGCTGGAGGAGGTTACAGAGATAGGGAGGGGTGTTGGGGCTGGAGGAGGTTACAGAGATCTGGGAGTGTTGTAGGGGCTGGAGGAGGTTACTGAGATAGGGAGGGTTGTAGGGGGCTGGAGGAGGTTACAGAGATAGGGAGAGGTGTAGGGGCTGGAGGAGGTTACAGAGATAGGGAGGGTTGTAGGGGCTGGAGGAGGTTACAGAGATAGGGAGGGGTGTTGGGGCTGGAGGAGGTTACAGAGATCTGGGAGTGTTGTAGGGGCTGGAGGAGGTTACAGAGATAGGGAGGGTTGTAGGGGGCTGGAGGAGGTTACAGAGATAGGGAGGGTTGTAGGTGCTGGAGGAGGTTACAGAGATAGGGAGGGTTGTAGGGGGCTGGAGGAGGTTACTGAGATAGGGAGGGTTGTAGGGGGCTGGAGGAGGTTACAGAGATAGGGAGGGTTGTAGGGGCTGGAGGAGGTTACAGAGATAGGGAGGGCTGTAGGGGCTGGAGGAGGTTACAGAGATAGGGAGGGTTGTAGGGGGCTGGAGGAGGTTACAGAGATAGGGAGGGTTGTAGGGGGCTGGAGGAGGTTACAGAGATAGGGAGGGTTGTAGGGGGCTGGAGGAGGTTACAGAGATTGGGAGGGTTGTAGGGGGCTGGAGGAGGTTACAGAGATCTGGGAGTGTTGTAGGGGCTGGAGGAGGTTACTGAGATAGGGAGGGCTGTCTACCGTGAAGCAGCCCCTGCCCAAGCCACTCATTTGTGAATGCCCGATGCTGGTCTGGTTGAAAGGGGATATTTTCCCGTGCAATCTGTCCGCAGCGCCAGTCCACAAGTGGCACCTGTTTATCCCAGGGAGCGGATGTGTCTTTCTATACTGAGACTGATGTTTGCTCTGTGTGTGTTGGGGGGTGTCTGGGTGAGTGATATGAAGGAGGTCGTGGTGGAAATCTCTCAGCTAACAGTGTTATTTTTAGCCAGCCTTTGTCCTTCTCACCGGCCAGGCACTTTTCCTGACAATACGATGCTTTTAAACTCATTATTCAAGAGGTCTATTTTAAAGAGGGAGTCTCTCCGTCGGGGACCCCTTTTAAAGAGGGAGTCTCTCCATCAGGGACCCCTTTTAAAGAGGGACTCTCTCCAACAGGGACCCCTTTTAAAGAGGGAGTCTCACCATCAGGGACCCCTTTTAAAGAGGGAGTCTCACCATCAGGGACCCCTTTTAAAGATGGAGTCTCTCCATCAGGGACCCCTTTTAAAGAGGGAGTCTCACTGTCAGGGACCTCTTTTAAAGAGGGAGTCTCACCATCAGAGACCCCTTTTAAAGAGGGAGTCTCTCCATCACGGACCCCTTTTAAAGAGGGAGTCTCTCCATCAGGGACCCCTTTTAAAGAGGGAGTCTCTCCATCAGGGACCCCTTTTAAAGAGGGAGTCTCTCCATCAGGGACCTCTTTTAAAGGGGGAGTCTCTCCATCAGGGACCCCTTTTAAAGAGGGAGTCTCACCATCAGAGACCCCATTTAAAGAGGGAGTCCCTCCATCAGGGACCCCTTTTAAAGAGGGAGTCTCTCCAACAGGGACCTCTTTTAAAGAGGGAGTCTCTCCATCAGGGACCCCTTTTAAAGAGGGAGTCTCTCCAACAGGGACCTCTTTTAAAGAGGGAGTGTCTGTTCCCTCACTTACATCATTCTCTCTCTCACAGTTCCCTCCCTCTCTCTGTCTCGAACTCGCGTGCAATTGGCCGGATTTTGACACCTCAATCGCCTTATCATGTTTGTAAAGTGTTTGCCAGCGTCCTATCTAATGGGACGGAGAGTGCGTCGCTACTATGATTCACTTCCTATCATATCTATCATTCCGTTTGCTCCTCAGTGCCTAGATTGCCCTGCTATCAGGAATCAGCAAAGCTTTTCTGAAGATTTGGAGAACTGTTAACCCACATCCTGCCCTCCCGGTGCGTTCCGCAGTTGTCAGTCCTGGGGGAGGCTGCAGTACAGGACGTATCACAAACTGAATATCTGCAGTACTTCCTGGCCTAGTTTCTGAATAAGTGCCTTGTACGTCAGGCATGCTCCCTGCTTGGCAACGTTCCCGGGAATAAGTGACCTCCTGATTGGAGGACTGAGCCTCGTGAGACAGCTCCACTCTGTGTGTGGGTGTGAGTGAGTGTGAGTGTGAGTGAGTGTGAGTGTGTGAGTGTGTGTGTGAGTGTGAGTGTGAGCGTGTGTGTGTGTGTGAGTGAGTTTGTGAGTGAGTGTGAGTGTGTGAATGTGTGAGTGTGTGAATGTGTGTGTGTGAGTGTGTGTGTGTGTGAGTGAGTGTGTGAGTGAGTGTGAGTGTGTGTGTGAGTGAGTGTGTGAGTGAGTGTGAGTGTGTGTGTGTGTGTGAGAGTGTGAGTGAGTGAGAGTGTGAGTGTGAGTGTGAGTGAGTGTGTGTGTGTGTGTGTGTGTGAGTGTGTGTGTGTGTGTGTGTGTGTGTGAGTGTGTGAGTGAGTGAGTGTGTGAGTGTGTGAGTGAGTGTGTGTGTGTGTGAGTATGTGTGAGTGAGTGTGAGTGTGAGTGAGTGTGAGTGAGAGTGTGAGTGAGTGAGAGTGTGAGTGTGAGTGAGTGTGTGTGTGTGTGTGAGTGTGTGTGTGAGCGAGTGTGTGTGAGTGTGTGTGAGTGAGTGTGTGTGAGTGTGTGAGTGAGTGTGAGTGTGTGAGTGAGTGTGAGTGTGAGTGTGAGCGTGTGTGTGAGTGAGTGTGTGTATGAGTAAGTGTGTGTGAGTGAGTGTGTGTGAGTGAGTGTGTGAGTGTGAGTGAGTGTGTGAGTGTGTGTGTGTGAGTGAGTGAGTGAG
>JASTWF010002746.1:0-5000 GCA_030390025.1 Squalus acanthias
AAAGACAGTGGGGTAAAAATTCACTTTGTTGCGCCTCCCGTTAGCGCCTTAAGAGGGCGCTAATGGGGCGTTAAGTAGCTAACGCTCGGGCGCAGCGCTGTTTGCGCCACTCGAGAACTTAACTTGAGATTGTGCGGCGGCGCTAAAACTTACCGCTGCGACCACCTGCGCGCGCAGATTGTGACGTCATTCCATGGTGCAACGCCCTTGGGGCGCCCCGGAGCGGAAATTGAGTGGCGCCCCCTGCCTTACCGCCTGGCGCTTCCAACGACCGGAAGACTGGAACGTTATCAATCGGTGTGGGGCTGGGGGGTGCGCTATTTAAAGGGGGCCTCTTCCTGTCTTTTTCTGTGGTCGACATTTATACACCACTCGTTCTGAGAGAGAGAGAGAGATTCGGAGAGAGAGAGAGAGAGACTTCTACATTGACTCAACGCTTTGTGAGGTAGTTTTGCCTAGTTCATCCTAACTTTGTTGCTACTTTAGTTGCTGTACCTCATTACTTTTTCTGGCAAAGAGAATATGGGGGCTGCAATGATTGGGGGCGTCGTCCTGCTCCAGCTGAATCGGAGGACAGTGAGACGCAGACAGAGAGTGGCAATGATGGCCAGACGGAGGAGGGCCATCAGGCGCATGTACAGGAGAGCTTACCCTCCCAGGGTATATCGTGAACAGCTCTCCTACATCCATATGTCCGAGGAGCTGTGTTTGCGAAGGCTGCGATTCAGCAAGGAGGTGGTCACTGAGCTCTGCCACCTGCTGCAGCCAGATCTGCAGCCTCAGCTGAGGTCCAGGACGTCTCTGTCGGTGGCAGTGAAGGTCACAGTGGCTTTGAACTTCTACGCCACTGGCTCATTCCAAGCTGCTGTTGGGGGACCTCGCCAATATCTCCCAGTTTGCGGTGCATCGCTGCATCCGACAGGTCACCAATGCCCTCTTTCAGAAGGAGACGAGACTTCATCTCTTTCCCTATGACCCCAGACAAGCAGCGTGACTGTGCTCTGGGCTTTGCGAGGGTAGCGGGCTTCCCCATGGTGCAGGGCGCCATTGACTGCACGCATGTGGCTTTGCGTGCTCCGCGAGAGAATGCAGAGGAGTTCCGGAACAGAAAGGGGTTCCATTCCTTGAATGTGCAGTTGGTCTGTGACCACAGACAGGTGATACTCGCTGTCAATGCCCACTATCCGGGCAGCTGCCACGATGCTTTCATCCTGCGCCAGAGTACTGTGGCAGAAGTTTTCGAGGCACCGCATCAGCCAGTTGGTTGGCTTCTGGGGGACAAGGGGTATGCATTGAGCACCTGGCTGATGACACCGCTCCGTACGCCAAACACCCCTGCTGAGCTGCGGTACAATGAAAGCCATCAAGCAACCAGGAACATTATTGAGCGCACAATCGGCGTGCTGAAACAACGGTTCCGCTGTCTGGACCATTCCGGAGGAGCCCTGCAGTACTCGCCTGAGCAAGTTTCGAACTTCGTAGTCGTGTGCTGCATGTTGCACAACATGGCAATCCTCAGGACCCAGCCAATGCCACCAGGCCTTGTAGCACCACCAGAGGAGGAGGAGGAAGAGGAGGAAGAGGACGAGGACGATGATCATCAGCAGCACCAAGGCAGGAGGGCGGCCCACAATGGTCAAACTGCAAGGGCCGTCCGTCAACGACTAATAGCAAGCCGCTTCTCGGGCCCCTGCCATTGCTACAAACACTAATCAACCCAGCACGCAACCCCTAAGCCGGCCAAGGCACCAATAATTCCAACCACCAGCCATGTATATTTTGAATACAGAAACTTATTTATTTTACAAACTCTGTGTGTGTCAATTCCTCATGACAAACTCATAGAAATAAACACAAAAAAACAGTCAATAACATAACTGGTTCTCACAACCTGGAGATAATGGGCCGAAAATTGATCCCGGGACGCGAGAGTACGCACTGCATACTCTCGCGTATTCCCACTCCAATTGCCGGTTTTCTGCATGCCCTGCGCATGCGCTGAAAACCGGCAATTGCTCTTCCGAAAAGGGGGCGGGGCCGGAGTGCATCGCGTGCGCGCTACAGGCTGCGCGCACGCTGTGCACTTCATGCTTTGGACGCGCAGGTAAGTACTGAAGATTTTGGAAATGTAAAAAGGAGGAGTAAGACCCGCTTTTAAGAAGGTAAGTAGTGAATTAAGTATTTTTTTGAATTTTTTTTTACAGGTATATCTTTTTTATAGACTTTAAAGACAGGTAAGTTTATTTTTATAACTTTTTAAAAGATTTTAAATTTTTTCAAAAATTTAATTTTTTATTTAAAATGGTTAATTTAATTAACTATACTTATTTTATTAATGTGATGGGTTTTTTTTTAAATTTAATTGAGGTTTAGTTGTTATTTTGGGGGGGTGTAAGATTCATAAGTCTCTCAGCCATGCTGTGAGACTTATGAATGGAAGATGGTGTGCTGCCATTGGCTCTAACTGAGTCACGTGATCCCACAGCTCGCACGAATTAACTACGCCGCTGGGATACGCAAGCCCAGCACAGCTGATGTCTGGAACATCAATTTCGTGCGAGCTGGATCAGAAAAAGCATAAGCGAGGTGAGACATCGCGGGAAAGGCTTACCCCCGCGGGAACAGAGCGAGATCAATTTCTGGGCCAATGTCCAAAACACTAAACAAAAGTTGGACCATGAACCTCGGCCTTTAATAAAAAAATGACCAGCATTTTGGCACACCTCCTACTTTTTGCCCTTCGAGGGTGATCTCCTTCCCTTGCGCACTTCCCCCCTTCTAACCCTACTGCTCCTCCGTAATGGGACCTCAGTGGCTGCAGCAAGGCTGGTGGAAGGCTGCTGCTCGTCAGACCCTGACACTGCAGATGCCCCTGAAGGACGGCCTCGACCACTTCTGGGCCTGGAGGGCCCGGCTGCAGACTGCACCAACTCTGCATGGGCGGCAGCAGTCTGTCCTACAGGCGGTGGCAAGTGCAGTGGAGAAGTGACAGTGTTGGCAGCAGGAATGCTGTCATCGTGAGAGAGGCCAGCAACTCCCTGCTCGCCCGACACACTGGCACTCCCACGGGGCAGCACTTCTGCATCCGGAGCAATTTGCCGGAGAACAGATTGCTGGCCTGCTGCGGCGCGGTGACAGCCCCGGGGACATGTGCACGAACCATCGAGGTTGGCAGCAGTCTGTGCTCGCGTGGCCTCCATCTGAGTCTGTATGAGAGCAGTCAGAGGTGGGATCACGGCAGCCAGTAACTGAATTGCAGCACTAAGCGTTAGTGTGGCATCCGCCTGTGCTACAGCGAAGTGCTCCACACTCCTTGCCAGTGACTCAATGCAATCGGGCACCCTTCCCACTGCACCCATGAGCTCAGTGTGCATGCCCACCGCCTGGGTGTTCATTTCTGCAATCAGCCGCTCCTCCTCTGCGTTCATTGCAGTAGGAGTGTCTGGCATACTCTCCCTCTGGGGAGAAGGCCCCCGTTCTTCCCTACCCCCCCCCCCCCCATGGCGTTGCTGCAGCCCACTGGGTCCTGGAGCTTCACCATCATCAGCCCCTTCCCCCCTGCTCCCCTCCGGGGAAGGCGTGTTCCCAGTGTGGGCATGGGCTTCCTCGGGAGAGGGTGGCACTGATGCTCCGGCTTCCTCTTCCTCCTCAGCTGCAGCATCACTCCCAGTGGCAGCTTCAGGGCCCGTCTCCTCAGCTGGTGAATCACCATCTGAAAGCAGGGAGGTACAAGAGTGGCTTTAGCGTGAGGACAGGGTGGCAGTAAGGGAGGAATAAGTGCAGCGAGTTAGCAAGTTGGATTGAAAGTGTCAAAGGCTGGTATTGTGAGGGACAAGTGGAAGGACAGAGGACAAAAAGGTGATGACCTTACCATTGCTGTCCACAACGGGGTCGGCGTCTCCAGTGGCGACGGGACCGATCACCCGGCTTGCCACAATCCTGTGGACGCGCTCCTCCACATCGCTGAGGGGTTGCAGCTGAAGCCGCCCTCCACCCGTCCGTTGCTGCTGTCTCCGATTATGAGCCAGCTTAGCCTGCAAGAAAAAGGACAGCATCTGAGTAAATATACAGCCATGGTCTTGCCTGATGTGCCTCCCATAGGTGAATAGCCCTTACAATATACAGCCATGGTCTTGCCTGATGTGCCTCCCATAGGTCAATAGCCCTTACTGTATGCAAAGTGTGGAATGTGTGTGTGTGTTTGATGAAAGGGCCATAGGTGTTGGATGAGTGTTGTGCATTGGGGTTTTAAGACCCTCTGGCCATAGAGTGAGGTTGAGATGGAGGGATGGAGAGGTATTGAGAAAAAGCTTGACGACCCGAGTGAGGTCGTTGAACTTTTTGCGGCATTGAACATGGGTCCTGGGCACCATGCTCCTGGAGGAGACGCTCTGAGCCACCTCCCTCCACACTCTTCTGAACTCGCGTGTCAAAGGCCTCCTGCCACTCTCCGGGAACAGCATGCATCGTCTGCGCTCCACTGCGTCAACCAGAGCATCCAAGGCCCGCTCGGTGAAGCGATGAGCACGTTCTCTCACCCTCTCCATGCTTGGCAGCAAAATGGATTACAGGTCTCTCCAGGCTGAGATTCAAGGCTGCAATGAGCAGGGTGTGGCTGGGGAGCAAGTGGCCCCCCCCGCTTTAAGAAGTGTCCGGCGCCAGTGTGTCTGTGTTCCCTCGCTAACTGGCAGCAGCTGCGCTGCGCTCGTGCGCTGAGTTAGCGCCTCACTCCTTGGCCTTTGCGCCTTAAGAGAGGTGTACAGCGCCTGCTTTAGCACTCCACTCACCTCCCGGGGTGGTAAAAGTGAAGTTTCCTGTCAGTGCCGATAATTAGCGCCAGGCGCTAATATTTGCGTCCGGACGATATTTGCGCCCCAAATGGGGCGCGACCTAATTTCTACCCCAGTGTTTCTAACGCACTGTGACAAACGGTCCCAGAGGGGGAAAGGACAGTGTATCTATCAGACTGTGACACCCGGTCCCAGAGGGGGCAAGGACAG
>JASTWF010002746.1:15000-17903 GCA_030390025.1 Squalus acanthias
TTTTTGTCTACTGATGATAATAACTTTAAGTTCCTCTCTCTTATTAACCCCTTGGTTCCCCACTATTTTTGATAAGCTTTTTGTGTCTTCTGCTGTGAAGATAGATACAAAATATTTGTTGAAGGTCTCTGCCATTTCCTTATTCCCCATTATAATTTCTTCTGTCTCAGCCTCTAAGGGACCAATGCTTACTTTTGCTACTCTCTTCCTTTTTATATACTTGTAGAAGCTCTTACAATCAGTTTTTATATTTCTTGCTAGTTTACTCTCACATTATATTCTCTTGCTGTTCATCAATTTTTTGGTCATCCTTTGCTGGTTTCTAAAGCTCTCCCACTGCTCAGGCTTACTACTACTCTTCACAACATTATAAATGTCCTTTAATCTAATACTATCCTTAACTTCATTAGTTAGTCACAGACAGATCACTTTTCCCGTGAAGATTTTATTTCTCAATGGAAATATATATTTGTTGATAATTTTGGAATATTTCTTTAAATATTTGCCACTGCTTCTCTATTGTCATACCATTTCATCTAGTTTCCCAATCTACCTTAGCCAACTGGCCCCTCATACCTATGTAATTGGCTTTATTTCAGTTTAAGACTCTTGTTTCAGATTTAAGTATGTCACTCTCAAACTCAAAGTGAAATGTTATCATATTATGATCACGCTTCCCCAGAGGATCCTTTCCTATGAGATTACTAATTAACCCTGTCTTGTTACAAAATACAAGATCTAAAAACATACAGACAGATATACACACTCACGCTCACATACATTCATGCCCATACTCACACACACAAAACAACAACTTGTATTGATATAGTGCCTGTAACATAATAAAAGATCCCAAGGCACTTTATACTTCATGAATAGCGTAGTGGTAATGTCACTGGGCTAGTAATCCAGAGGCCTAGACTAATGATGCAGAGACGTGAGTTCAAATCCCACCACGACAACTGGGGAATTTAAATTCCACCTAGAAGGACAAGGGCAGCAGGTGCATGGGAACACCAACACCGCAAGTTCCCCTCGATTACATCGCTGTTCCTTCATCATCGCTGGGTCAAAAGTCCTGGAACTCCCTCGCTAACAGCACTGTGAAAGCACCTTCACCACACTGTTAGAAATGAGGGGTACTTAAAATGGATATGGTTACGCAAATTAAATTGTGACGCGGATAATAGTGTGTCTAGTATTAGAGTAGCTGGTTAGATGCTTCAGATTTGCCGATGTTTTTAATTCCCTGCTGATGTTCTAACATTCTACACCGTGGCAGTCACATGTGACCTTGCTTCCCAGGCTAGCTGTCTGCTGTTTGTGAGCTGGGAAGGTTGCTAACTGTATCTTTCATTTGGCCAACCAAGGCCCAACGCCTATGTTTCTTCCATTACCGCTAAGAACCATATTAGAATGCTAAGTTAGGATTTTAACTTTGTTTAACAAAACTGCTTGCTAAGACGCGTAAGTTAACCAGTGTGTGAGAATAGAATAGAGGGTATCTTTGGGAATGTAATGATTCATTCTATTTTACAATAGTCTGATAATGGAATGAAATAGTTAATAAGCTGCATGAACAGCTTTGAACATGAATAACCGATTAAAAAGCAGCTAGGAGCAGCTGAAGGCCGCGAATGGTACGCCTGACTTGGGTGGAGAGGGCCGGATGGGGAAAGGAGAAACCAGTCCTCAGGATATTCTACCCCAGGTCCACCTCTAAAAAAAAAAGGAAAGAGCTGAAAAACCTCCAGCGCGGACGGTGGAGTGGAGCGGAGCGCTCCCGAGGGTGGATCTATGCTGACTTCAGTCTAAAACTCTTGGATAGTTCGAGAGAGAGAGAGAGAAGAGAGGAGAGCTGTTCATGCACGCCAGCCGTCTGTCCGATCGGGCCCGATGTCCGCCACTTGTCACGGTCGTTGGTTTTTGCTGTATAACTAGTGCGTTATATTCCGCCTTTACTTCGATTAAACACAATATACCCACCATATTGGTTGCAGTCGATCCTGATTATTCGAAAGACCAGAGACAATCTAATCTCGACCACACGGACTGTCTACCATGGTCCATGAAGAAAGCCCACCACCACCTCCTGAAGGGCACCTAGGGATGGGCAATTAACGCCGGTCTTGCCTGGCAGCACTCAGACGTTGGGTCGCTGCCCCTTCTGCTGCAGTGGAAGCTGCGACATCGCCCCTCACACCCAGCATCGTGGTCCAGTCCACAAGTTCTCTCATGGAGCTGCCCATCACTCCCACCCAGAAATCATGGGCATCCCAGCTCCGCACAAAGCCCCGTGCAAAGTTGGAGCCGGATTCCTCCATGCTCCTTGGCAGTGACAAGAGGCTCTGTGGCAGGCCTGCCGCGGCACCAAGCGTGTCCGTGTGCACGCCCATCACACCTTCTCCTGAAGGCCACCCCATCCAAGTCCGCATCCCAGACTCGTCTGCGAACTGTGCAGCAGAACTCGTGTGCGACCTCGCCCTCCGGGGAGCTGGCACCTGGGCCAGCCTTTCTCCCGGCCTGGCTGCAGCCCGCCCATGCCCGGTGACTCACCATGTGCAGATCCCGCCCCCCCCCGGTACTCCCCTCTAAAGTCCGCGCACTGCCATTTTCTGAGCTGGTGCCTGGGAGTGTCAGAGCGAGTGACGGTGCCTCTCCTGCCCCATCACTCTCTCCTCCTCCACTTGGTGCTGCCGAGGCTGGGCTGCTGACAGTTCTTGGGTATCTGAAAGGAGAGAGGCACAAGGGTGGGCTTGTGGGCAGGGGAGTGGTGGGAAAGCAAGATGTCCATGCGTACACCGTCAGCAGCTTGTAGGTGAGAAGAGATTGTGGGATGAGGGGGGAAATGGGATGTGGGGAGCAGCATTAGGTATGGGAACACCGTCATCATCATCAATGGT
>JASTWF010002747.1:0-7500 GCA_030390025.1 Squalus acanthias
CCTCTCTCTACCTTTCTCTCTCTCTCTCTCTACCTTTCTCTCCCTCTCTCTACCTTTCTCTCTCTCTCTCTACCTTTCTCTCTCTCTCTCTACCTTTCTCTCCCTCTCTCTACCTTTCTCTCCCTCTCTCTACCTTTCTCTCTCTCTCTACCTTTCTCTCCCTCTCTCTCTCTACCTTTCTCTCTCTCTCTCTACCTTTCTCTCCCTCTCTACCTTTCTCTCTCTCTCTCTCTACCTTTCTCTCTCTCTCTATACCTTTCTCTCTCTCTCTCTACCTTTCTCTCCCCTCTCTACCTTTCTCTCTCTCTCTCTACCTTTCTCTCTCTCTCTCTACCTTTCTCTCACTCTCTCTACCTTTCTCTCCCTCTCTCTACCTTTCTCTCTCTCTCTCTACCTTTCTCTCTCTCTCTCTACCTTTCTCTCTCTCTCTCTACCTTTCTCTCTCTCTCTCTACCTTTCTCTCTCTCTCTCTACCTTTCTCTCTCTCTCTCTACCTTTCTCTCTCTCTCTCTACCTTTCTCTCTCTCTCTCTACCTTTCTCTCCCTCTCTCTACCTTTCTCTCCCTCTCTCTACCTTTCTCTCCCTCTCTACCTTTCTCTCTCTCTCTCTACCTTTCTCTCCCTCTCTACCTTTCTCTCTCTCTCTCTACCTTTCTCTCCCTCTCTCTACCTTTCTCTCCGTCTCTCTACCTTTCTCTCCCCCTTTACAATGCTCCTTCAAACCTACCTCATTGACCGAGCCTGTCCTATTATCTCTTTGAGTGGCTTGGTATCAAAGTTTGTTCGGTGACGCTCCTGTGGGGCACCTTGGGACGTCTTACTGCATTGAAGGCGCTGCATAAATGCAAGTTGCTGTTGCTGTTGTTATCTAGGCAAACACAGCCACAACGTTCCACAAACATCAATCTGTTTTTACGGGCGGTATTGGCTGAGAATGGGGAACTCGCTACCACAGGGAGTGGTTGAGGCGAAGAGCAGAGATGCATTGAAAGGGAAGCTGGTTAAATACATGAGGGAGAAAGGAATAGAAGGATATGGTGATGGGGGGAGATGAAGAGGCGAGGGAGGAGGCTGGTGTGGAGCATAAACACCGGCACGGAGCAGTGGGGCCGAATGGCCTGTTTCTGGGCTGTACGTACTATGTAACTATGCATTGGAGGCAGTTCAGAGACGATTCACAAGGTTAATTCCAGAGACGAGGGGGTTGACTTATGAAGAAAGGCAGGAATGACGTATGAGGAGAGATTGGGTCGATTGGGCTTGTATTCGCTGGAGTTTAGAAGAATGAGAGGGGATCTCATTGAAACTTATAAAATTCCAACAGGACTAGACAGACTAGATGCAGGAAGGATGTTCCCGATGGCCGGGGAGTCCAGAACCAGGGGTCACAGTCTAAGGATAAGGGGTAAGCCATTTAGGACTGAGATGAGGAGGAATTTCTTCACCCAGAGAGTGGTGAACCTGTGGAATTCTCTACCACACAAGGCAGTTGAGGCCAATTCATTAAATATATTCAAGAAGGAGTTAGATATATTTCTTAATGCTAAAGGGAGCAAGGGATATGGGGAGAAAGCAGGGACAGGGTACTGAATTTGGATGATCAGCCATGATCTCATTGAATGGCGGAGCAGGCTCGAGGGGCCGACTGGCCTACTCCTGCTCCTATCTTCTATGTAAAGGTTGAGCAGGCTGGGCCTATACTCATTGGAATTTAGAAGAATGAGAGGTGATCTTATTGAAACATATAAGATACTGAGGGGGATTGACAGGGTAGATGCAGAGAGGATGTTCCCCCTCGTGGGGAAATCTAGAACTCGGGGGCATAGTTTCAGAATAAAGGGTCGCCCTTTTAGAACTGAGATGAGGAGGAATTTCGTCTCTCAGAGGGTCGTAAATCTGTGGAATTCTCTGCCCCAGAGAGCTGTGGAGGCTGGGTCATTAAATACATTTAAGGTGGAGATAGACAGATTTTTGCAAGATAAGGGAGTGAAGGGTAATGGGGAGCGGGCGGGGAAGTGGCTTTGAGCCCAAGATCAGCCATGATCTTCTTGAATGGCGGAGCAGGCTCGAGGGGCCAAGGGGCCTATTCCGGCTCCTATTTCTTTCTAAGCCGTTTGTGGTTGTCTGGGAACGTATCTGGCGAGTGGGTCAATTACCAGAGGTCGTAGATTGAAAATCATTGGCAAAAGATCTAGAGGGGGAGGCGAGGAGAGATTTTCTCACTCGGAGTTGTCAGAATAGTCATAGAGTCATAGAGTTATTCAGCACAGAAAGAGGCCCTTCGGCCCATCGTGTCCGCGCCGGCCATCAAGCCCTGTCTATTCTAATCCCATTTTCCAGCACTTGGTCCGTAGCCTTGTATGCTATGGCGTTTCAAGTGCTCATCTAAATGCTTCTTGAATGTTGTGAGGGTTCCTGCCTCTACCACCCTTTCAGGCAGTGAGTTCCAGATTCCAACCACCCTCTGGGTGAAAAAGTTTCTCCTCAAATCCCCTCTAAACCTCCTGCCCCTTACCTTGAAACTATGCCCCCTGGTTATTGACCCCTCTACTAAGGGGATAAGTTCCTTTCTATCTACCCTCTCTACGCCCCTCATAATTTTGTACACCTCAATCAGGTCCCCCCCCCCCCCTCAGCCTTCTCTGCTCCAAGGAAAACAACCCCAGCCTGTCCAGTCTCTCTTCATAGCTGAAGCGCTCCAGCCCAGGTAACATCCTGGTGAATCTCCTCTGCACCCTCTCCAATGCAATCACATCCCCCCGATAGTGTGGCGACCAGAACTGCACACAGTATTCCAGCTGTGGCCTAACTAGCGTTTTGTACAACTCCATCCTAACCTCCCTGCTCTTATATTCTATGCCTCGGCTAATGAAGGCAAGTATCCCATATGCCTTTTTAACCACCTTATCTGCCTGTCCTGCTCCCTTTTACGTCCACCTGAGATTGCAGACGGGGCCTCGGTTTAACATCTTATCCAAAAGACGGCACCTCCGACAGTGCGGCGCTCCCTCAGTACCGCCCATCCGACAGTGCGGCGCTCCCTCAGTACTGCCCCTCCGACAGTGCAGCGCTCCCTCAGTACTGCCCCTCCGACAGTGCGGCTCTCCCTCAGTACTGCCCCTCCGACAGTGCGGCGCTCCCTCAGTACTGCCCCTCCGACAGTGCGGCGCTCCCTCAGTACTGATCCTCCGACAGTGCGGCGCTCGCTCAGTACTGCCCCTCCGACAGTGCGGCGCTCCCTCAGTACTGCCCCTCCGACATGGCGGCGCTCCCTCAGTACTGCCCCTCCAACAGTGCGGCGCTCCCTCAGTACTGCCCCTCCAACAGTGTGGCTCTCCCTCAGTACTGTCCCTCCGACAGTGCGGCGCTCCCTCAGTACTGCCCCTCCGACAGTGCGGCGCTCCCTCAGTACTGCCCCTCCGACAGTGTGGCGTTCCCTCAGTACTGCCCCTCCGACAGTGCGGCGTTCCCTCAGTACTGCCCCTCCGACAGTGCGGCTCTCCCTCAGTACTGTCCCTCCGACAGTGCGGCGCTCCCTCAGTACCGCCCCCCCCCCCCCCCGACAGTGCGGTGCTCCCTCAGTACTGCCCCTCCGACAGTGCGGCGCTCCCTCGGTACTGACCCTCCGACAGTGCGGCGCTCCCTCGGTACTGCCCCTCCGACAGTGCGGCGCTCCCTCGGTACTGCCCCTCCGACAGTGCGGCGCTCCCTCGGTACTGCCCCTCCGACAGTGCGGCGCTCCCTCGGTACTGCCCCTCCGACAGTGCGGCGCTCCCTCGGTACTGCCCCTCCGACAGTGCGGCGCTCCCTCGGTACTGCCCCTCCAACAGTGCGGCACTCCCTCAGTACCGCCCCTCCGACAGTGCGGCGCTCCCTCAGCACTGCACTGGAGTGTCTGCCGAGATTTTTGGGCTCGAGTCTCCGGAGTGGGGACTTGAGCCCACTGCCCTCTGACTCGGAAGCGAGAGTGCGAACCCCTGAGCCACGGCTGGAACGGTGGCCTCAACGTCTGCAGGCTGGGGAGGTGAGCGGAAATGACCAGTCAGGCTTCCCACTCCTGATCGCTGCCCACTGATGGCGCGGGGGGGGACCAGGCTCGTCCGAGCTGCTGCCCCCTCGGGTCCAATAGCTTGTTGTCGCTTGCTGCCCGGAGGCGCGGGCACTCGCGTGAGGTATCAGTGGGCAGCCTGTGCTCGCGGAACCCGTATCCGGGGAGAATAGCGCGTCCCGCAGGAGGGAAGCGAGAAAGGGTGGGGCAAATACCGGCCAGTAATAGCGCTACCAATGATGTCTTGGCCGAATATCCCCGCATTAACCGCGGATTGCAATATTCTATCCTTTCACAGGAACGGTCGGGTTCGCATTAAGACGCCAACCATTAAAGCCACGTTGGACCTGGATCAGGTGGAAGATTTGGACTCTGAAAATACCACGTGCGTATTTCAAATTTTTTTTTTTCCTGCTTTTGTATCCTCCTCCGGCTTGGGTGCACTGATGTGCAGCGTCGCTCGTGGTTTAACGTCGTGCCTGGCCACAGACCCGCGCAGTGCAGGCCCCACGCCTTGGATGCTGTCATCGTGCCCGGCCACCATCTTTGTACAGGAGTGTGGCTGCCATCTTTGTCGAGGAGCCCAGTGGCCATATTTGTAGAGGAGTCTAGCCGCCATCTTTCAGCCATCTTCGTAGAGGGGGTGGGGTCCAGGGGCCATCTTCGTAGCGCTCCCTCAGTACTGCTCCTCCGACGGTGCGGCGCTCCCTCAGTACCGCCCCTCCGACAGTGCGGCGCTCCCTCAGTACCGCCCCTCCGACAGTGCGGCGCTCCCTCAGTACCGCCCCTCCGACAGTGCGGCGCTCCCTCAGTACTGCCCCTCCGACAGTGCGGCGCTCCCTCACTACTGCCCCTCCGACAGTGCGGCGCTCCCTCAGTACCGCCCCTCCGACAGTGCGGCGCTCCCTCAGTACCGCCCCTCCAACAGTGCGGCTCTCCCTCAGTACGGCCCCTCCGACAGTGCGGCGCTCCCTCAGTACCGCCCCTCCGACAGTGCGGCACTCCCTCAGTACCGCCCCTCCGACAGTGCGGCGCTCCCTCAGTACTGCCCCTCCGACAGTGCAGGAACCTCACTCGGACATGTCAACTGACTCCAGTATTGTGTCTCTTTCTATCCAGGTCAGGACAGAGCGAGGACCTTTCGTCCCGTTTAATCGACTTGACGTCAATGCCGGACGCCAGTAGTCGCCACAGCAACCGCCGCAGCCCGCCCCGAGAGTGGAAGCGCTGTTCAGGTAGGGCAGAGGTCGCTGGTGCGAGACTAGCTGGGGGGAGGGTTGAGGAGGGGCGGTTTGCGCTGCGTGGAGTTGAATTGGATTGAAAGGGGAGGTTATAAAAAAAAATAAAAAATTGTCGGGCTGTTGGGAAAGAGCATGAGGTGGGTGGGACTAATCCTCATCCTGTCTTCAAATCCCTCCTCGGCCCCTCCCTATCTCTGTAACCTCCTCCAGCCCCTACAATCCTCCCTATCACTGGAACCTCCTCCAGCCCCTACAACCCTCTCTATCTCTGTAACCTCCTCCAGCCCCTACAACTCTCCCTATCTCTGTAACCTCCTCCAGCCCCTACAACCCTCCCTATATCTGTATCCTCCTCCAGCCCCTACAACTCTCCCTATCTCTGTAACCTCCTCCAGCCCCTACAACCCTCCCTATCTCTGTAACCTCTTTCAGCCCCGACAACCCTCCCTATCTCTGTAACATCCTCCAGCCCCGACAACCCTCCCTATCTCTGTAACCTCCTCCAGCCCATACAACCCTCCCTATCTCTGTAACCTCCTCCAGCCCCTACAACCCTCCCTATCTCTGTAACCTCCTCCAGCCCCCACAACCCTCCCTATCTCTGTAACCTCCTCCAGCCCGTACAACCCTCCCTATCTCTGTAACCTCCTCCAGCCCGTACAACCCTCCCTATCTCTGTAACCTCCTCCAGCCCCCTACAACCCTCCCTATCTCTGTAACCTCCTCCAGCCCCCTACAACCCTCCCTATCTCTGTAACCTCCTCCAGCCCCCGACAACCCTCCCTATCTCTGTAACCTCCTCCAGCCCCCTACAAACCTCCCTATCTCTGTAACCTCCTACAGCCCCTACAACCCTCCCTATCTCTGTAACCTCCTCCAGCCCCCTACAACCCTCCCTATCACTGTAACCTCCTCCAGCCCCCACAACCCTCCCTATCTCTGTAACCTCCTCCAGCCCACTACAACCCTCCCTATCTCTGTAACCTCCTCCAGCCCCTACAACCCTCCCTATCTCTGTAACCTCCTCCAGCCCCTACAACCCTCCCTATCTCTGTAACCTCTTCCAGCCCCCTACAACCCTCCCAGATCTCTGCGCTCCTCCAATTCCGGCCTCTTGCGCATCCCCCGATTTCCATCGCTCCACCATTGGCGGCCGTGCCTTCAGCCGCCTGGGGCCCCGAGCTCTGGAATTCCCTCCCTAAACCTCTCCGCCTCTCTCTCCTCCTTTAAGACGCTCCTTAAAACCAACCTCTTTGACCAAGCTTTTGGTCGCCTGTCCTAATATCTCCTCATGTGGCTCGGGGTCAAATTTTGTTTGATAATCGCTCCTGTGAAGCGCCCTGGGACGTTTTACTACGTTAAATTGGAATTCAGAAGAATGAGAGGCGATCTTATCGAAACAGATAAGATTGTGAGAGGGCTTGATCGGGTGGAGGCGGGGAGGATGTTTCCACTGATGGGTGAGACTAGAACTAGGGGGCACAATCTTAGAATAAGGGGCTGCCGTTTCAAAACTGAGACGAGGAGAAACTTCTTCACTCAGAGGGTAGTAAATCGATGGAATTTGCTCCCTCAGAGAGCTGTGGAAGCTGCGACATTAAATCAATTTAAAACGGAGATAGACAGTTTCCCAGCTGATAAGGGAATTAAGGGTTATGGGGAGCGGGCAGGGAAGTGGACGTGAGTCTAGGTTCGGATCAGCCATGATCCTATTGAACGGCGGAGCAGGCCCGAGGGGCCGTATGGCCGACTCCTGCTCCTACTTCTTATGTTCTTATGTACATGGAAGTTGTATTTGGAGAGGCCTTTCAAAGAGCCGGCACAGGCACAATGGGGTACGGTAGCATCGTGGTTATGTTACTGGAGCAGTAATCCGGAGACCTGAGTTCCAATCCCGGATTTGTGGATTTTAAATTCATTTAATGAAATAAATCTGGAATAAAAAGCTAGTATCAGTCATGGTGACCATGAAACTATCGGATTTTCGTAAAAACCCATCTGGTTCGCTAATTGTCTTGAGGGAAGGAAATCTACTGTCTTTGCCCGGTCTGGCCGATATGTGGCTCCAGGCCCTCTGGAGTTTCTCTGGTCTGTCGCCACTGCCCCCTACTGGGGCGGAGGTGTCTTGATTTTTGTGTCGGGGCAACGCAAGATCGGAGGCCGATTCTAACCTCGCGCCTCGAGTGGCTGCGTCCTTGACCGAGGGAACTC
>JASTWF010002747.1:12500-17890 GCA_030390025.1 Squalus acanthias
CCCCCGTGTCTCTCTCCCCCGTGTCTCTCTCCCCCGTGTCTCTCCTCTCCCCCGTGTCTCTCTCCCCCGTGTCTCTCCTCTCCCCCGTGTCTCTCCTCTCCCCCGTGTCTCACTCCCCCGTGTCTCACTCCCCCGTGTCTCTCTCCCCCGCGTCTCTCCTCTCCCCCGTGTCTCTCTCCCCCGTGTCTCTCTCCCCCGTGTCTCTCCTCTCCCCCGTGTCTCTCCTCTCCCCCGTGTCTCTCCTCTCCCCCGTGTCTCTCCTCCCCCCCTGTGTCTCTCCTCCCTCCTGCTGCGTTCGATCTCTGCGCCCCGCTGTGTTGCTGACCTCCTTGCCTTGCTGTGTGTTGAAGGGATGACGGGTCCCCGGTGCCTCGGGTTGACGCACGACGCCGTCCTCTTCCTGGTCGAGCAGCTGTTCGGGGCCCGGAACTGCAGGAAGTACAAGTTCCGCTTTCACAAGCACGCTGAGGTGGACGAGCCTCCCCTCAACCCGCACGGCTGTGTCAGGGCCGAGATCGGGAGCAGGTACGGCGCTAAACTGCGCGCGGTGCGTCGCGATTCCGTGTCAAACCCTGCTGACGGATCTGTGTCTACGATTCCCCCGCACGGTGACAGGACGCGGGTCTGTGTCTGCGATTCCCCCGCACGGTGACGGGACGCGGGTCTGTGTCTACGATTCCCCCGCACGGTGACGGGACGCGGGTCTGTGTCTGCGATTCCCCCGCACGGTGACGGGACGCGGGTCTGTGTCTGCGATTCCCCCGCACGGTGATGGGACGCGGGTCTGTGTCTGTGTTTCCCCCGTACGGTGATGGGACGCGGGTCTGTGTCTGCGATTCCCCCGCACGGTGATGGGACGCGGGTCTGTGTCTGTGATTCCCCCGCACGGTGATGGGACGCGGGTCTGTGTTCACGATTCCCCCGCACGGTGATGGGACGCGGGTCTGTGTCTACGATTCCCCCGCACGGTGACAGGACGCGGGTCTGTGTCTGCGATTCCCCCGCACGGTGACGGGACGCGGGTCTGTGTCTGCGATTCCCCCGCACGGTGATGGGACGCGGGTCTGTGTTCACGATTCCCCCGCACGGTGATGGGACGCGGGTCTGTGTCCGCGATTCCCCCGCACGGTGATGGGACGCGGGTCTGTGTCCGCGATTCCCCCGCACGGTGATGGGACGCGGGTCTGTGTCTGCGACTCCCCCGCACGGTGACTGGACGCAGGTCTGTTTCTGCGATTTCCCCGCACGGTGATGGGACGCGGGTCTGTGTCTGTGATTCCCCCGCACGGTGATGGGACGCGGGTCTGTGTCCGCGATTCCCCCGCACGGTGATGGGACGCGGGTCTGTGTCTGCGACTCCCCCGCACGGTGACTGGACGCAGGTCTGTTTCTGCGATTTCCCCGCACGGTGACGGGATGCGGGTCTGTGTCTGCGATTCCCCCGCACGGTGATGGGACGCGGGTCTGTGTCTGCGATTCCCCCGCACGGTGATGGGACGCGGGTCTGTGTCTGTGATTCTCCGCACAGTGACTGGACGCGGGTCTGTGTCTACGATTCCCCCGCACGGTGATGGGACGCGGGTCTGTGTCTGCGATTCCCCCGCACGGTGACGGGACGCGGGTCTGTGTCTGCGATTCCCCCGCACGGTGATGGGAAGCGGGTCTGTGTCTGCGATTCTCCGCACGGTGATGGGACGCGGGTCTGTGACTGCGATTCCCCCCGCACGGTGAGGGGACGCGGGTCTGTGTCTGCGATTCCCCCGCACGGTGATGGGACGCGGGTCTGTGTCTGCGATTCCCCCGCACGGTGATGGGACGCGGGTCTGTGACTGCGATTCCCCCGCACGGTGATGGGACGCGGGTCTGTGTCTGCGATTCCCCCGCACGGTGATGGGACGCGGGTCTGTGTCTGCGATTCCCCCGCACGGTGATGGGACGCGGGTCTGTGACTGCGATTCCCCCGCACGGTGATGGGACGCGGGTCTGTGTCTGCGATTCCCCCGCACGGTGATGGGACGCGGGTCTGTGTCTGCGATTCCCCCGCACGGTGATGGGACGCGGGTCTGTGTCTGCGATTCCCCCACATGATGATGGGACGCGGGTCTGTGTCTGCGATTCCCCCGCACGGTGATGGGACGCGGGTCTGTGTCTGCGATTCCCCCGCACGGTGATGGGACGCGGGTCTGTGTCTGCGATTCCCCCACATGATGATGGGACGCGGGTCTGTGTCTGCGATTCCCCCGCACGGTGATGGGACGCGGGTCTGTGTCTGCGATTCCCCCGCACGGTGATGGGACGCGGGTCTGTGTCTGCGATTCCCCCGCACGGTGACGGGACGCGGGTCTGTGTCTGCGATTCCCCCGCACGGTGATGGGACGCGGGTCTGTGTCTGCGATTCCCCCGCACGGTGATGGGACGTGGGTCTGTGTCTGCGATTCCCCCGCACGGTGATGGGACGCGGGTCTGTGTAAGCGATTCCCCGCACGGTGATGGGACGCGGGTCTGTGTCTGCGATTCCCCGCACGGTGATGGGACGCGGGTCTGTGTCTGCGATTCCCCGCACGGTGATGGGACGCGGGTCTGTGTCTGCGATTCCCCCGCACGGTGATGGGACGCGGGTCTGTGACTGCGATTCCCCCCGCACGGTGATGGGACGTGGGTCTGTGTCTGCGATTCCCCCGCACGGCGATGGGACGCGGGTCTGTGTCTGCGATTCCCCCGCACGGTGATGGGACGCGGGTCTGTGTCTGCGATTCTCCGCACGGCGATGGGACGCGGGTCTGTGTCTGCGATTCTCCCGCACGGTGACGGGACGCGGGTCTGTGTCTGCGATTCCCCCGCACGGTGATGGGACGCGGGTCTGTGTCTGCGATTCTCCGCACGGTGATGGGACGCGGGTCTGTGACTGCGATTCCCCCCGCACGGTGAAGGGACGCGGGTCTGTGTCTGCGATTCCCCCGCACGGTGACGGGACGCGGGTCTGTGTCTGCGATTCCCCCGCACGGTGACGGGACGCGGGTCTGTGTCTGCGATTCCCCCGCACGGTGATGGGACGCGGGTCTGTGTCTCTGTTCCCAGTTCCTGACCCCTTTGTTTTATAATGCACAGGAAATCGACGTTTGATATGTTCAATTTTCTGGCCTCTCGCCATCGGAAGCTTCCGGAATACGGATTCATTGATGAAGAGGAAGATGAGGTGCACCTAAAATCAGCCAGGTACAGTCTGGCGCAATATTGCTCAGCTTGCCCTGAAACCTGTGTGTTATCCCTTCGACAATCCCTTCACTGCCAACAGCGAGAACCCATCCATGGTTCACTGGGTTTAGCTCCGTCTCTCTCACCTCTGAGTCAGGAGGTCGTGGGTTCGAGTCTCCACTCCAGGGACTCGAGCACAAAATCGAGGCTGCACTGTCGGAGGGGCAGTACTGAGGGAACGCCGCACTGTCGGAGGGGGCAGTACTGAGGGAGCGCCGCACTGTCGGAGGGTCAGTACTGAGGGAGCGCCGCGCTGTCGGAGGGGCAGTACTGAGGGAGCGCCGCACTGTCGGAGGGGCAGTACTGAGGGAGCGCCGCACTGTCGGAGGGGCAGTACTGAGGGAGTGCCGCACTATCGGAGGGTCAGTACTGAGGGAGCGCCGCGCTGTCGGAGGGGCAGTACTGAGGGAGCGCCGCACTGTCGGAGGGGCAGTACTGAGGGAGCGCCGCACTGTCGGAGGGGCAGTACTGAGGGAGCGCCGCACTGTCGGAGGGTCAGTACTGAGGGAGCGCCGCACTGTCGGAGGGGCAGTACTGAGGGAGCGCCGCACTGTCGGAGGGGAGGTACTGAGGGAGCGCCGCACTGTCGGAGGGGCAGTACTGAGGGAGCGCCGCACTGTCGGAGGGGCAGTACTGAGGGAGCGCCGCACTGTCGGAGGGTCAGCACTGAGGGAGCGCTGCACTGCCAGAGGTGCCGTCTTTCGGGATGAGACGTTAAACCCAAGGCCCCGTCTGCCCTCTCAGGTGGACGTAAAAGATCCCACAGCCACTATTGGAAGAAGAGCAGGGGGGGAGTTCTCCCCGGTGTCCTGGGGCCAATATTTATCCCTCAACCAACATCACTAAAAACAGATGATCTGGTCATTATCACATTGCTGTTTGTGGGAGCTTGCTGTGCGCAAATTGGCTGCTGCGTTTCCCACATTACAACAGTGACCACACTTCAAAAAAAGTCCTTTATTGGCTGTGAAGCGCTTTGGGACGTCCTGAGGTGGTGAAAGGCGCTAGAGAGATGGGAGTCTTTCTTTCTCGTGTGTTGTCGATACCTGTCAGCAGGCTTTACTGGTTAGCGATCAGGAGCAGGAACCCTGGCTGATATATTTCTCCCTCCCCTTACCCTCACTCTGGGTGACTGAGCCTGACTGTAGCCCCCACGGCCCACCCCGGCTACGACCTGCTAACTCAGTGGGACAATGGAATTGGGTGCCCTTGAATAGCAGCAACATCTTGTATTTATCCAGCACCTTTAACATAGTAAAACGTCCCAGGGCGCTTCACAGGAGCGATTATCAAACAAAATTTGACCCCGAGCCACATAAGGAGATATTAGGACAGGCGACCAAAAGCTCGGTCAAAGAGGTCGGTTTTAAGGAGCGTCTTAAAGGAGGAGAGAGAGGCGGAGAGGTTCAGGGAGGGAATTCCAGAGCTCGGGGCCCAGGCGGCTGAAGGCACGGCCGTCAATGGTGGAGCGATGGAAATCGGGGGATGCGCAAGAGGCCAGAATTGGAGGAGCGCAGAGATCTCGGAGGGTTGTAGGGGCTGGAGGAGGTTACAGAGATAGGGAGGGTTGTAGGGGGCTGGAGGAGGTTACAGAGATAGGGAGGGTTGTAGGGGCTGGAGGAGGTTACAGAGATAGGGAGGGTTGTAGGGGCTGGAGGAGGTTACAGAGATAGGGAGGGTTGTAGGGGCTGGAGGAGGATACAGAGATAGGGAGGGTTGTAGGGGGCTGGAGGAGGTTACAGAGATAGGGAGGGCTGTAGGGGGCTGGAGGAGGTTACAGAGATAGGGAGTGTTGTAGGGGCTGGAGGAGGTTACAGAGATAGGGAGGGTTGTAGGGGCTGGAGGAGGTTACAGAGATAGGGAGGGTTGTAGGGGCTGGAGGAGGATACAGAGATAGGGAGGGTTGTAGGGGGCTGGAGGAGGTTACAGAGATAGGGAGGGTTGTAGGGAGCTGGAGGAGGTTACAGAGATAGGGAGGGCTGTAGGGGGCTGGAGGAGGTTACAGAGATAGGGAGGGGGGCGAGGAGGCCGTGTAGGGCGTTGCCGGACCGGGAGCCAGTGTGGGTCAGCGAGCGACAGGTGGGTGATGGGTGAACGGGCCTCGGTGCGAGTTAGGACACAGGGCAGCAGAGTTT
>JASTWF010002748.1:5000-17882 GCA_030390025.1 Squalus acanthias
AGGGAGAGAGAAAGAGAGACAGAGAGAGAGAGACAGAGAGAGAGACAGACAGTGAGAGTCAGAGAGAGAGAGAGAGAGAGACAGAGAGAGAGAGACAGAGAGAGAGACTGAGAGAGCGAGGGATGAGAGAGAGTGAGAGAAGGCGGGAGAGAGGGCGAGAGGGAGAGAGAGAGACAGAGAGAGAGGGAGATGAGAGGGAGAGAGAAACGGAGGGAGCGACGGAGGGAGAGAGAGACTAAAAGAGAGAGGGGGATGACGAAGAGCGGGAGAGAGTGACAGAGAGAGAGACTGAGGAAGAGAGAGAGAGAGAAATAGGGCGGTAGAGACAGAAAGACAGAGAGAGAGAGAGAGAGAGGGAGACAGAGACAGGGAGAGAGAGAGGGAGGGAAGGAATCAGAGACAGGGAGACAGAGAGAGACAGAGACGGGGAGAAAGAGAGAGAGAGAGAGAGAGAGAGCAAATGATAGGGAGAGGGAGATAGGGCGAGGAACAGACAGAGACAGAAAGATGGGGAGGGTGAGAAACAGAGATAGAGAGTGAGACTGAGAGACAGACTGAGAGAGAGAGGACAGAGAGCGAGAGAGGGAGAGAGAGAGAGAGAGAGAGAGAGAGGGGAAGACAGACAGAGCATTACTCTGTATCTAACCCGTGCTGTACATGCCCTGGGAGTGTTTGATGGGACAGTGTAGAGGGAGCTTTACTCTGTATCTAACCCGTGCTGTACCTGCCCTGGGAGTGTTTGATGGGACAGTACAGAGGGAGCTTTACTCTGAATCTAAGCTGTGTTGTACCTGCCCTGGGAGTGTTTGATGGGACAGTGTAGAGGGAGATTTACTCTGTATTTAACCCGTGCTGTACCTGCCCAGGGAGTGTTTGACGGGACAGTGTAGAGGGAGCTTTACTCTGTACCTAACCCGTGCTGTACCTGCCCAGGGAGGGTTTGATGGGACAGTGTAGAGGGAACTTTACTCTCTATCTAACCCGTGCTGTACCTGCCCTGGGAGTGTTTGATGGGACAGTGTAGAGGGAGCTTTACTCTGTATCTAACCTGTGTTGTACCTGCCCTGGGAGTGTTTGATGGGACAGTGTAGAGGGAGCTTTACTCTGTATCTAACCCGTGCTGTACCTGCCCAGGGAGGGTTTGATGGGACAGTGTAGAGGGAACTTTACTCTCTATCTAACCCGTGCTGTACCTGCCCTGGGAGTGTTTGATGGGACAGTGTAGAGGGAGCTTTACTCTGTATCTAACCCGTGCTGTACCTGCCCTGGGAGTGTTTGATGGGACAGTGTAGAGGGAGCTTTACTCTGTATCTAACCCGTGCTGTACCTGCCCTGGGAGTGTTTGATGGGACAGTGTAGAGGGAGCTTTACTCTGTACCTAACCCGTGCTGTACCTGCCCAGGGAGTGTTTGATGGGACAGTGTAGAGGGAGCTTTACTCTGTATCTAACCCGTGCTGTACCTGCCCTGGGGTGTTTGATGGGACAGTGTAGAGGGAGCTTTACTCTGTATCTAACCCGTGCTGTACCTGCCCTGGGAGTGTTTGATGGGACAGTGTAGAGGGAGCTTTACTCTGTATCTAACCTGTGTTGTACCTGCCCTGGGAGTGTTTGATGGGACAGTGTCGAGGGAGCTTTACACCTGTTGTTTATCTCTGAAGCCCACATTTCTCTGAATTTTTGCTGATCTGGAGGCCCATCGAGTCCACGTCCCATTGAACAGCCTGTTTCTGGGGAAGCTCAGTGTCTTCAGTGGGTGCGAGTGGATTGCTGGGCTGCCCTGCTGTGGGAGACAGTGCTTCTCACAATGAGGGGCCTGGGGCCAGTCACAGCCAAGTGAAAGTAGCAGAAAATCACTCATGAACAAGGGCAGGTGAACCTGCTGCTGTATCTCAGGCCTGGATCAAAGAGATAGGCCTCGGCCTTGGGGGAGGTGTTAGAGGTGGGAGAGGGGTCAGAGAGAGAGGGGGAGAGAATCAGAGAGAGAGGGAGGGAGAGAGAGAGCGAGAGAGGGAGGGAGAGAGACAGAGAGAGAGAGAGAGAGACAGAGAGAGAGACAGACAGTGAGAGTAAGAGAGAGAGAGACTGAGAGAGCGAGAGAGAGAGAGAGGGAGGGAGAGAGACAGTGAGAGAGAGACAGAGAGAGAGACTGAGAGAGCGAGGGATGAGAGAGAGTGAGAGAAGGCGGGAGAGAGGGCGAGAGGGAGAGAGAGAGACAGAGAGAGAGGGAGATGAGAGGGAGAGAGAAACGGAGGGAGCGACGGAGGGAGAGAGAGACTAAAAGAGAGAGGGGGATGACGAAGAGCGGGAGAGAGTGACATAGAGAGAGACTGAGGAAGAGAGAGAGAGAGAAATAGGGCGGAAGAGACAGAAAGACAGAGAGAGAGAGGGAGACCGAGAGAGAAAAATAGTGAGCGAGACAGATACAGGGAGAGAGAGAGGGAGGGCAGGAATCAGAGACAGGGAGACAGAGAGAGACAGAGACGGGGAGAAAGAGAGAGACAGAGAGAGAGAGAGAGAGCGAATGATAGGGAGAGGGAGATCGGGCGAGGAACAGACAGAGACAGAAAGATGGGGAGGGTGAGAAACAGAGATAGAGAGTGAGACTGAGAGACAGACTGAGAGAGAGAGGAACAGAGAGCGAGAGAGGGGAGAGAGAGAGAGAGAGAGAGAGAGGGGAAGACAGACAGAGCATTACTCTGTATCTAACCCGTGCTGTACATGCCCTGGGAGTGTTTGATGGGACAGTGTAGAGGGCGCTTTACTCTGTATCTAACCCGTGCTGTAACTGCCCTGTGAGTGTTTTTTGGGACAGTACAGAGGGAGCTTTACTCTGAATCTAAGCTGTGTTGTACCTGCCCTGGGAGTGTTTGATGGGACAGTGTAGAGGGAGATTTACTCTGTATTTAACCCGTGCTGTACCTGCCCAGGGAGTGTTTGACGGGACAGTGTAGAGGGAGCTTTACTCTGTACCTAACCCGTGCTGTACCTGCCCAGGGAGGGTTTGATGGGACAGTGTAGAGGGAACTTTACTCTCTATCTAACCCGTGCTGTACCTGCCCTGGGAGTGTTTGATGGGACAGTGTAGAGGGAGCTTTACTCTGTATCTAACCTGTGTTGTACCTGCCCTGGGAGTGTTTGATGGGACAGTGTAGAGGGAGCTTTACTCTGTATCTAACCCGTGCTGTACCTGCCCAGGGAGGGTTTGATGGGACAGTGTAGAGGGAACTTTACTCTCTATCTAACCCGTGCTGTACCTGCCCTGGGAGTGTTTGATGGGACAGTGTAGAGGGAGCTTTACTCTGTATCTAACCCGTGCTGTACCTGCCCTGGGAGTGTTTGATGGGACAGTGTAGAGGGAGCTTTACTCTGTATCTAACCCGTGCTGTATCTGCCCTGGGAGTGTTTGATGGGACAGTGTAGAGGGAGCTTTACTCTGTACCTAACCCGTGCTGTACCTGCCCAGGGAGTGTTTGATGGGACAGTGTAGAGGGAGTTTTACTCTGTATCTAACCCGTGCTGTACCTGCCCTGGGGGTGTTTGATGGGACAGTGCAGAGGGAGCTTTACTCTGTATCTAACCCGTGCTGTACCTGCCCTGGGAGTGTTTGATGGGACAGTGTAGAGGGAGCTTTACTCTGTATCTAACCTGTGTTGTACCTGCCCTGGGAGTGTTTGATGGGACAGTGTCGAGGGAGCTTTACACCTGTTGTTTATCTCTGAAGCCCACATTTCTCTGAATTTTTGCTGATCTGGAGGCCCATCGAGTCCACGTCCCATTGAACAGCCTGTTTCTGGGGAAGCTCAGTGTCTTCAGTGGGTGCGAGTGGATTGCTGGGCTGCCCTGCTGTGGGAGACAGTGCTTCTCACAATGAGGGGCCTGGGGCCAGTCACAGCCAAGTGAAAGTAGCAGAAAATCACTCATGAACAAGGGCAGGTGAACCTGCTGCTGTATCTCAGGCCTGGATCAAAGAGATAGGCCTCGGCCTTGGGGGAGGTGTTAGAGGTGGGAGAGGGGTCAGAGAGAGAGGGGGAGAGAATCAGAGAGAGAGGGAGGGAGAGAGAGAGCGAGAGAGGGAGGGAGAGAGACAGAGAGAGAGAGAGAGAGACAGAGAGAGAGACAGACAGTGAGAGTAAGAGAGAGAGAGACTGAGAGAGCGAGAGAGAGAGAGAGAGAGAGAGAGAATCAGAGTGAGAGAGACAGAGAGAGAGAGAGGGAGAGAGCGAGAGAGAGAGAGAGAGCGAGAGAGAGAGAGACACACAGAGAGAGAGAGTGAGAGAGACAGAGAGAGAGACTGAGAGAGCGAGAGAGAGAGAGAGAGAGAGAATCAGAGTGAGAGAGACAGAGAGAGAGAGAGGGAGAGAGCGAGAGAGAGAGAGAGAGCGAGAGAGAGAGAGAGACACAGAGAGAGAGAGGGAGAGAGACAGAGAGAGAGGGAGAAAATCAAAGAGAGAGAGAGACAGAGAGAGCGAGGGATGATAGAGAGTGAGAGAAGGCGGGAGAGAGGGCGAGAGGGAGAGAGAGAGACAGAGAGAGAGGGGGATGGAAGAGCGGGAGAGAGTGACAGAGAGAGACACTAAGGAAGAGAGAGAGAGAGAAATAGGGCGGTAGAGACAGAAAGACAGAGAGAGAGAGAGAGAGAGAGGGAGACAGAGAGAGAAATATAGTGAGCGAGACAGAGACAGGGAGAGAGAGAGGGAGGGAAGGAATCAGAGACAGGGAGACAGAGAGAGACAGAGACGGGGAGACAAAGAGAGGCAGAGAGAGAGAGAGTGAGAACGAACGATAGCGAGAGGGAGATAGGGCGAGGAACAGACAGAGACAGAAAGATGGGGAGGGTGAGAAACAGAGATAGAGAGTGAGACTGAGAGAGAGACTCAGAGAGAGAGGGACAGAGAGAGAGAGAGGAGAGAGAGAGAGAGAGAGAGAGAAAGACAGACAGATCTTTACTCTGTCTCTAACCTGTGCTGCACCTGCCCTGGGAGTGTTTGATGGGTCAGTGCAGAGGGAGCTTTACTCTGTATCTAACCCGTGCTGTACCTCCCCTGGGAGTGTTTGATGGGACAGTGTAGAGGGAGCTTTACTCTGTATCTAACCCGTGCTGTACCTGCCCTGGGAGTGTTTGATGGGACAGTGTAGAGGGAGCTTTACTCTGTATCTAACCCGTGCTGTACCTGCCCTGGGAGTGTTTGATGGGACAGTGTAGAGGGAGCTTTACTCTGTATCTAACCCGTGCTGTACCTGCCCTGTGAGTGTTTGACGGGACAGTGTAGAGGGAGCTTTACTCTGTGTCTAACCCGTGCTGTACCTGCCCTGTGAGTGTTTGACGGGACAGTGCAGAGGGAGCTTTACTCTGTATCTAACCTGTGCTGTACCTGCCCTGGGAGTGTTTGATGGGACAGTGTAGAGGGAGCTTTACTCTGTCTCTAACCTGTGCTGTACCTGCCCTGGGAGTGTTTGATGGGTCAGTGTAGAGGGAGCTTTACTCTGTATCTAACCCGTGCTGTACCTGCCCTGGGAGTGTTTGATGGGACAGTGTAGAGGGAGCTTTACTCTGTATCTAACCTGTGCTGTACCTGCCCTGGGAGTGTTTGATGGGACAGTGTAGAGGGAGCTTTACTCTGTATCTAACCCGTGCTGTACCTGCCCTAGGAGTGTTTGATGGGACAGTGTAGAGGGAGCTTTACTCTGTATCTAACCCGTGCTGTACCTGCCCCGGGAGTGTTTGATGGGACAGTGTAGAGGGAGCTTTACTCTGTATCTAACCTGTGCTGTACCTGCCCAGGGAGTGTTTGACGGGACAGTGTAGAGGGAGCTTTACTCTGCATCTAACCCGTGCTGTACCTGCCCTGGGAGTGTTTGACGGGACAGTCTCGAGGGAGCTTTACTCTGTATCTAACCCCTGCTATACCTGCCCTGGGTGTGTTTGACGGGACAGTGTAGAGGGAGCTTTACTCTGTATCTAACATGTGCTGTACCTGCCCTGGGAGTGTTTGATGGGACAGTGTAGAGGCAGCTTCACTCTGTATCTAGCCTGTGGTGTACCTGCCCCGGGAGTGTATGATGGGACAGCGTAGAGGGAGCTTTACTCTGTATCTAACCCGTGCTGTTACTGCCCAGGGAGTGTTTGATGGGACAGTGTAGAGGGAGCTTTACTCCGTATCTATCTCGTGCTGTTACTGCCCAGGGAGTGTTTGATGGGACAGTGTAGAGGGAGCTTTTCTCTGTATTTAACCCGTGCTGTACCTGCCCTGGGAGTGTTTGATGGGACAGTGTAGAGGGAGCTTTACTCTGTATCTAACCCGTGCTGTACCTGCCCAGGGAGTGTTTGATGGGACAGTGTAGAGGGAGCTTTACTCTGTATCTAACCCGTGCTGTACCTGCCCTGGGAGTGTTTGATGGGACAGTGTCGAGGGAGCTTTACACCTGTTGTTTATCTCTGAAGCCCACATTTCTCTGAATTCTTGCTGATCTGGAGGCCCATCGAGTCCACGTCCCATTGAACAGCCTGTTTCTGGGGGAAGCTCAGTGTCTTCAGGGGGTTCGAGTGGATTGCTGGGCTGCCCTGCTGTGGGAGACGGTGCTTCTCACACTGAGGGGCCTGGGGCCAGTCACAGCCAAGTGAAAGCAGCAGAGAATCACTAATGAACAAGGGCAGGTGAACCTGCTGCTGTATCTCAGGCCTGGATCAAAGAGATAGGCCTCGGCCTAAGGGGGAGGTGTTAGAGGTGGGAGAGGGGTCAGAGAGAGAGGGGAGAGAGAGAGAGAGAGAGGGAGGGAGAGAGACAGAGAGGAGAGACAGTGAGAGTCAGAGAGAGAGACAGAGAGAGAGAGACAGTGAGACAGAGAGAGAGAGAGGGAGGGAGAGAGACAGAGAGAGAGAGACAGAGAGAGAGAGAGAGACAGAGAGAAAGAGAGAAAGAGAGAGAGACAGAGAGAGAGAGAGAGACAGAGAGAGAGAGGGGGAGAGAGAGAGAGAGGGAGAGAGAGAGCCAGAGAGAGACAGAGAGAGACAGACAGAGAGAGAGAGAGAGAGAGACAGAGAGAGTGAGAGGGAGAGAGAGAGAGAGATAGAGAGAGGGAGAGAGAGAGAAAGAGAGAAAGACAGAGAGACAGAAGAGTGAGAGGCAGAGTGACAGACAGAGAGAGGGAGAGAGAGAGGGAGAGAGTGAGAGTAGAAAGCAACAGAGATGACACAGGGAGAGAGAGAAACGAGGGAAAGAGAGACTGAGAGAGAGAGAGGGGAATGAGGGAAGGGGGAGAAATCGAGATAGAGAGAGACATCCAGAGCAGGAGTGTTTGTTGGGACAGTTTAGAGGGAGCTTTACTTTGTATCTAACCCGTGCTGTACCTGCCCTGGGAGTGTTTGATGGGACAGTGTAGAGGGAGCTTTACTCTGTATCTAACCCGTGCTGTACCTGTCCTGGGAGTGTTTGTTGGGACAGTGTAGAGGGAGCTTTACTCTGTATCTAACCCGTGCTGTACCTGCCCTGGGAGTGTTTGATGGGACAGTGTAGAGGGAGCTTTACTCTGTATCTAACCCGTGCTGTACCTGTCCTGGGAGTGTTTGTTGGGACAGTGTAGAGGGAGTTTTACTCTGTATCTAACCTGTGCTGTACCTGCCCTGGGAGTGTTTGATGGGACAGTGTAGAGAGAGCTTTACTCTGTATCTAACCCGTGCTGTACCTGCCCTGGGAGTGTTTGATGGGACAGTGTAGAGGGAGCTTTACTCTGTATCTAACCCATGCTGTACCTGCCCTGGGAGTGTTCGATGGGACAGTGTAGAGGGAGCTTTACTCTGTATCTAACCCGTGCTGTACCTGCCCTGGGAGTGTTTGACGGGACGGTGTGAAGCAGGGATGGGCAATTATTTAAGCTGGAGGTTCCACTTAATAAGTTTTGGTGAACTGTTGAGGGCCGTACAGCAATGTTCCCCCCAAGGTGCAAGCCTCGCAGTTGTGCACCAATCACGAGATCCAGCACAGGCTGGTCACCAGCTCCTGGGGACGCCAATGTAGGTCAGCGAGCACAGGGGTGATGGGCGAACGGGACTTGGTGCGAGTTAGGACACGGGGCAGCCGAGTTTTGGATGACCTCAAGTTTACTTCGACCTCAACTCCAATTTCCCGCCCGATCCCCATATCATATCATAGAATCATAGAAATTCACAGCACAGACGGAGGCCATTCGGCCCATCTTGTCCGTGCCGGCCGACAAAGGTCTATCCACCCTAATCCCACTTTCCAGCTCTTGGTCCGTAGCCCTGTAGGTTACGGCACTTCAAGTGCAGATCCAAGTACTTTTTAAATGTGATGAGGGTTCCTGCCTCTACCACCCTTTCAGGCAGTGAGTTCCAGACCCCCACCACCCTCTGGGTGAAAAGATTTCTCCTCAAATCCCCTCGAAACCTCCTACCAATTACTTTAAATCTATGCCCCCTGGTTATTGACCTCGCTGCTAAGGGCAATAGGTCCTTCCTATCCACTCTATCTAGGCCCCTCATAATTTTATACACCTCAATTAGGTCTCCCCTCAGCCTCCTCTGTTCCAAAGAAAACAGACCCAGCCTATCCAATCTTTCCTCATAGCTAAAATTCTCCAGCCCAGGCAACATCCTCGTAAATCTCCTCTGTACCCTCTCTAGTGCAATCACATCTTTCCTGTAATGTGGTGACCAGAACTGCACGCAGTACTCTAGCTGAGGCCTAACTAGTGTTTTATACAATTCAAGCATAACCTCCCTGCTCTTGTATTCTATGCCACGGCTAATAAAGGCAAGCATTCCGTATGCCTTCTTAACCACCTTATCTACTTGGCTGCTACTTTCAGAGTTCTGTGGACATTCACTCCGAGGTCCCTTTGTTCCTCTACACTACTCAGTGTCCGACCATTTAATGTGTATTCCCTTTCCTTGTTAACCCTCCCCAAATGCATTACCTCACACTTCTCCGGATTGAATTCCATTTGCCACTGTTCTGCCCACCTGACCAATTTATTGATATCTTCCTGCAGTCTACAGCTTCCTTCTTCAGTATCAACCACACAGCCGATTTTAGTATCATCTGCAAACTTCTTAATCATACTTTCTACATTCAAGTCTAAATCATTGATATACACCTTGTGTCCTCTGGTGCATAAAAATCTGAAAAGTCCATAAACCAGAAAAAATTAACAACCTTCGGAAATTTCCGTGCATGGAAATTGGATAAATACTTGAAAAGGATAAATGAGCCGGGCTATGGTTAAGGAGCAGGGACTTGTTCAACGAGATGGCCGGCACAGGCACGATGGGCTGAATGGCCTCCTTTCTGTGCTGTATAATTCTGCTATAAGAACATAAGAAATAGGAGCAGGAGTCGGCCCTTCGGCCCTTCGAGCCTGCTCCGCCATTCAATGAGATGATGGCTGATCTTCTGCCTCAACTCCATTCACCGGCCCTATCGCCATATCCCTTGATGCCTTTACTAGTTAGAAATCTATCGACTTCTGTTTTGAATATACCCAATGACTGAGCCTCCACAGCCCTCTGGGGTAGAGAATTCCAAAGATTCACCACCCTCTGTGTGAAGAAATTTCTTCTCATCTCAGTCCTGAATGGCCTACCCTTTATCCTGAGGCTGTGGCCCCTGGTTCTAGACTCCCCAGCCAAGGGAAACATTCTCCCAGCATCCACCCTATCAAGCCCTGTAATCATTTTGTATGCTTCAATGAGATCCCCTCTCATTCTTCTGAATTCAAGAGAATACAGGCCTAGTTTACTCAATCTCTTCTCATACGACAGTCCCCCCATCCCAGGAATCAATCTCGTGAACCTTCGTTGCACTCCCTCTATGGCAAGTATATCCTTCCTTAGGTAAGGAGACCAAAATTGTACACAGTACTCCAGGTGTGGTCTCACCAAGGCCCTATATAATTGGAGTAAGACTTCTTTACTCCTGTACTCAAATCCTCTTGTAATGAAGGCCAGCATACCATTTGCCTTCCTAATGGCTTGCTGCACCTGTACATTCACTTTCAGTGACTCATGTACAAGGACACCCAGGCTCCCTTCGAGCATCTGCATTCCCCAATCTTTAACCATTTAGGAATATAGGTTATAACAACAGAAAATGCTGGAAATACTCAGCAGGCCAGGCAGCATCCGTGGAGAGAGAAACAGAGTTAACGTTTCAGGTCTGGAACGGACACGGTCAAGGGCCGTGTCAACCACAGTAGAGGGAAATCCTCGGTTGAGGAAAAAGGAAAAAGGCCCTTGACCGTGTCCGTTCCATTTCCCGCACTTCTGCTCTCACCCCTTCCCCTCCCTCCCAGAACCACGATAGGGTTCCCCTTGTCCTCACCTTTCACCCCACCAGCCTCCACCCTCTGAGTGAAGAAATTCCCCCTCATTTCTGTCCTAAATGGTTTAGCCCTTATCCTTAAATTATGTCCTCTAGTTCTGTTCTCACCCGCCAAGGGAAACATTCCTTCTGCATCTAGTCTGTCTAGACCTGTCAGAATTTTATACACTTCTATGAGGTCCCCTCTCAATCTTCTAAACTCCAGTGTGTACATCCCTAAACTACATAGTCTCTCCTCATAGGTCAATCCCGCCATTCCTGGTATCAGCCTGGTGAATCGCCGCTGCACCCCCTCCATGGCAAGAACATCTTTCCTCAGATGAGGCGACCAAAACTGTACACAGTACTCGAGGTGTGGTCTCACCAGTGCCCTGTACAGCTGCAGCAAGGTATCCCTGTTCCTGTATTCCAACCCTTTTGCTATGAAGGCCAGCATACCGTTTGCCTTCTTGACCGCCTGTTGCACCTGCATGCTCGCCTTCAGTGACTGGATTCAACGGATAATCCTCCGCCATTTCCGCCACCTCCAACGTGATCCCACCACCAAACACATCTTCCCCTCCCCCCCCTTTCAGCATTCCGAAGGGACCGCTCCCTCCGCGACACCCTAGTCCACTCCTCAATCACCCCCAACACCCCTTCCCCTTCGCCCGGCACCTTCCCGTGCAAGAGCAGGAGATGCAACACCTGACCTTTTACCTCCTCCCTTCCCACTGTCCAGGGCCCCAAACACCCCTTCCAGGTGAAACAGCGATTTACTTGTACTTCCTGCAATTTAGTATACTGTATTCACTGCTCACGATGCGGTCTCCTCTACATTGGGGAGACCAAACGCAGATTGGGTGACCGCTTTGCGGAACACCTCCGTTCAGTCCGTAAGGGTGACCCCGAGCTTCCGGTCGCCTGTCCCTTTAATTCTCCGCTCCACTCCCACTCTGACCTCACCGTCCTCGGCCTCTTACATTGTTCCAATGAAGCTCAACGTAAGCTCGAGGAACAGCACCTCATCTTTCGATTAGGCACTTTATAGCCTTCTGGACTCAACATCGAGTTCAACAATTTCAGACAATAATCCCTGCCCCCATTTTTCATGCTGTATGATTTTGCCATTCCCATTTGCAACATTTTATCTTTCCTGCCTCTTACATAAGCACAGTTTGTTCTTTCAATTCCTTCCTCCCCTCCTAAACCCCACCCCCCCCCCTGTCTCTGCACCTGCTTAATATCTGTTACATCTCCAGCTTTTTCCAGTTCTGATGAAGGGTCCCAGACCTGAAACGTTAACTCTGTTTCTCTCTCCTCGATGCTGCCTGGCCTGCTGAGTATTTCCAGCATTTTCTGTTGTTATTTCAGATTTCCAGCATCTGCAGTATTTTGCTATTGTAGGAATATAGGTTATATGATTGCCTTCCCACTATTTGGGAATAATAAAGCATTTTATTATTTGATAGATCAGAACATTTTATGCCTTAAATATTAGACAACATTACTGATGATTATGGCACCTTACAACCTTTATATTTACTGAGTAATGATTAATTTTGTATTGACTTTGCTGAATATAAAAAATGACATTGGCCCGTACGGGGATCGAACCCGCGACCTTGGCGTTATTAGCACCACGCTCTAACCAACTGAGCTAACCGGCCATACGGGCCACGAGGCGGCGGAGGCTTAACACACCGATCTACGCGTTTGCGTCATCACGTTAGGGGGGATGTTAGGCAAGGAGGCGGGTCGCAGCCCGTCCACCCTCAGGGTCGCTGATTGACAGCGGACGGCGGGGGCGTGGTCCCCCGTCCCTGATTGACAGCGGGCGGCTGAGGGGGCGTAGCCTCCACCGCTGATTGACAGCGGACGGCGGGGGCGTGGTCCCCCGTCCCTGATTGACAGCAGCCTTCTCGGGAGGGGGGCGGGTGGGCGGCGGGGACCTTGCTTGCTGTGTGACGACAGGACGCTCCGCGGCGTTGATTGACAGCGGAGGTCCAGGGGGCGGGGTCTCCGCCGCTGATTGACAGCGGAGGTCCAGGGGGCAAGCACGTGAAAAACCCTTGCCGAAATTGAGTGCGCGTCCGTTACCAGGAGACCTGTGTGCGCGTGTTGGGGAGGAGAGAGGACGGATGTGGTCTTGGGCATGCGCACAGCGCCCGCTGGCCGGTGCCTTTTTGAGTGGGACGCATGCGCGCTGAGGAAGGAGAGCCGGAGGCGGCACAGCACGCATGCGTCTTGGAGGCAGGAGCGCCGGCGGAGGCTCAACACGCATGCGTGCTACGTAGGGGGAGGGGGACAGCCGGTAGCGGGCACAGCACGCATGCGTGTGACGGCAAATGAGGGGTGTGCGAGGGGTGGAAGTGCGCATGTCCGGTTTGGAAAGTGAGCCACAAGCTCAGAGCGGAGTGGTGACCAGTGAGAGTCATGGCAACTGAGACCTGGGTTGTGACTGTGGAGCAGCAGCAGCAGGAGAGCTTCACACCCAGTGTAGGGCCAACACAGGGGGGGAATGGGGGAGAGAGAGAGGGAATGGGGGAGAGAGGGGGGGAAAAA
>JASTWF010002749.1:0-12500 GCA_030390025.1 Squalus acanthias
ACACACACCCCCCCCCCCCGCACCGACACACACAAACACCCCGCACCGACACACACAGCCGCCCTGCTCCTCGCCCCAGTGTCACTCTGACCTTCTCCACTTCCTGCGAGCTTCTCTCCACGCGCTCCTGCAGCTTGCGGAGCTGTTCCAGTGACATGGATTGGTCGGATCTGCCATTGCTCTCGCGGGTCTGCGCCGTCCGCTCTTCCTTGCGAGCACCATGGTAAGTCCGTTTGGCCACCTCCACCTGAGACAGTGATGGTTGCACCGTAAGCAGACCATAGCAAACCCTGTACACCAGCAACCAAGGGCCCTTAGACCTGTAAACTCTGCCATTGGGTGGCATTGGAAGCTGACCAACTCAGGAGCGCCAATGCCCACTGTCCAGCCCCTCAGGAGCAGCAATGCCCACTGTCCAGCCCCTCAGGAGCGCCAATGCCCACTGTCCAGCCCCTCAGGAGCGCCAATGCCCACTGTCCAGCCCCTCAGGAGCGCCAATGCCCGCTGTCCAGCCCCTCAGGAGCAGCAATGCCCACTGTCCAGCCCCTCAGGAGCGCCAATGCCCACTGTCCAGCCCCTCAGGAGCAGCAATGCCCACTGTCCAGCCCCTCAGGAGCGCCAATGCCCGCTGTCCAGCCCCTCAGGAGCAGCAATGCCCACTGTCCAGCCCCTCAGGAGCGCCAATGCCCGCTGTCCAGCCCCTCAGGAGCAGCAATGCCCACTGTCCAGCCCCTCAGGAGCGCCAATGCCCACTGTCCAGCCCCTCAGGAGCAGCAATGCCCACTGTCCAGCCTCTCAGGAGCGCCAATGCCCACTGTCCAGCCCCTCAGGAGCAGCAATGCCCACTGTCCAGCCCCTCAGGAGCGCCAATGCCCGCTGTCCAGCCCCTCAGGAGCAGCAATGCCCACTGTCCAGCCCCTCAGGAGCGCCAATGCCCACTGTCCAGCCCCTCAGGAGCAGCAATGCCCACTGTCCAGCCCCTCAGGAGCGCCAATGCCCACTGTCCAGCCCCTCAGGAGCGCCAATGCCCACTGTCCAGCCCCTCTTGTCTCTTCAGCCAGGGGATACCTCACAATTCGATGATGCCTCCAGTGTGCTGGCGAGGGTCCAAAGCTCTCTTGCCCAGGTCGTCTTGCTGTGAGCCTCATGGCTGTCAAACTGCCCACCTACCCTACAGCAAATCAAGTGAAACTCGTTCCCACATCACACAGTGAGAGGGGGAACTGAGAAACCAGCCCACCCACCCGTGAGAGGGGGAACTGAGAAACCAGCCCACCCACCCGTGAGAGGGGGAACTGAGAAACCAGCCCACCCACCCGTGAGAGGGGGAACTGAGAAACCAGCCCACCCACCCGTGAGAGGGGCAACTGAGAAACCAGCCCACCCACCCGTGAGAGGGGCAACTGAGAAACCAGCCCACCCGTGAGAAGGGGAACCGAGAAACCAGCCCACCCACCCGTGAGAGGGGCAACTGAGAAACCAGCCCACCCACCAGAGAGAGGGGGAACCGAGAAACCAGCCCACCCACCAGAGAGAGGGGGAACCGAGAAACCAGCCCACCCACCTGTGAGAGGGGGAACCGAGAAACCAGCCCACCCACCTGTGAGAGGGGGAACCGAGAAACCAGCCCACCCACCCGTGAGAGGGGGAACTGAGAAACCAGCCCACCCACCAGAGAGAGGGGGAACCGAGAAACCAGCCCACCCACCAGAGAGGGGGAACCGAGAAACCAGCCCACCCACCAGAGAGGGGGAACCGAGAAACCAGCCCACCCACCAGAGAGGGGGAACCGAGAAACCAGCCCACCCACCAGAGAGAGGGGGAACCGAGAAACCAGCCCACCCGTGAGAGGGGGCAATGAGGGCTTGGAATGTGATCAACAGGATGCCTTGTCCCCACTCATTCCCCCGCCCCCCACGATGCCAATGGTTGTCCCTACGCTGTGACCAAACCCCAGTGACTCACAGTCTGTGGCCCACATCAGCCTGGACAACTCACCTCCTTCAGCTTTTTGACCCAGGGTTTCTGTGCCTTGCAGAACTCATCTTCCACCTCTCTGGTCTCCTTGAATCCCCCGATCATCTGCCTGTGGAAGGCCTCCTTCTGCCACTGCTTCACCTTCTCACTGTCTGCACCAGACAAGTGGCTCCGCACCTCAAGGTGAAGCTCGCTCAGCCGGTCTGCGGCCGTCATGAAGGCATGCCAGGCTTTCTCCAGTGTGCCGTACTGTGCTCCTGGGAGGGAGAGACTTGGAGAGTGAGAGAGCAGGGCAGGGAGCGGGAAGTGTGTCCAGCTGCAGCTCCTGACAGCCCGCATGGCGGTGCTGGAGCTGCGGGTGGACTCACTCTGGAGCATGCACGATGCCGAGAACTCGGTGAATCGCTCATTTAGTGAGTTGTCCACACCGCAGGTAAAGGCTAGGACAGACAGTGAATGGGTGACCAAGAAGCAGGGCAATATCAGGAAGGTAGTGCAGGAGTCCCCTGTGGTCATCTCCCTCCAAAACAGGTATGCCGCTTTGGATACTGTTGGGGGAGATGGCCTACCAGGGGAAGGCACGAGCAGCCAGGTTCATGGCACCATGGCTGGCTCTGCTGCACAGCAGGGCGGGAAAAAGAGTGGTAGGGCTATAGTGATAGGGGACTCAATTGTAAGGGGAATAGACAGGAGTTTCTGTGGCCGCAACCGAGATTCCAGGATGGTATGTTGCCTCCCTGGTGCAAGGGTCAAGGATGTCTCGGAGCGGCTGCAGAACATTCTGAAGAGGGAGGGTGAACAGCCAGCTGTCGTGGTGCATGTAGGTACCAACGATATAGGTAAAAAGCGGGAAGAGGTCCTACAAGCAGAATTTAGGGAGCTAGGAGCTAAATTAAAAAGTAGGACCTCTAAGGTAGTAATCTCTGGATTGCTACCAGGGCCACGTGCTAATCAGAATAGAGAGAACAGGATAGTGAGATTGAATACGTGGCTTGAGCAGTGGTGCAGGAGGGAGGGATTCAAATTCCTGAGGCATTGGAACCAGTTCTGGGGGAAGTGGGACCTGTACAAAAGGGACGGTCTGCACTTGGGCAGGACTGGAACCGATGTCCTCGGGGTAATATTTGCTAAAGCAGTTCGGGAGGATTTAAACTAATATGGCAGGGGAATGGGAACCTATGTAGCGAAACAGGGGGAAGTAATATGCAGTCAGAAACAAATGTTAGAAGGGTGAGAAACAATAGGGGAAGGCCGAGTAAACAAAGGCAAGAAACACAAAGGGCCATACTAAATCATAAGTCTAAAAGGACAAAGGATGTTAATAAAACAAGCCTAAAGGCTCTGTGTCTTAATGCAAGGAGTATCCGTAATAAGGTGGATGAATTGACTGTGCAAATAGATGTTAACGGATACGATGTGATTGGGATTACAGAGACGTGGCTCCAGAACAATCAAGGCTGGGAACTGAACATCCAGGGGTATTCAACATTCAGAAAGGATAGAATAAAAGGAAAAGGGGGTGGGGTAGCATTGCTGGTTAAAGAGGAGATTAATGCAATAGCTAGGAAGGACATCAGCTTGGAGGATGTGGAATCAATATGGGTTGAGCTGCAGAACACCAAAGGGCAGAAAACGTTAGTGGGAGTTGTGTACAGACCTCCAAACAGCAGTAGTGAGGTGGGGGAGGGTATGAAACAGGAAATCAGAGGTGCGTGCAAAAAAGGCACGGCAGTTATCATGGGTGACTTTAATATGCATATAGATTGGGCTACTCAAACTGGAAGCAATACGGTGGAGGAGGATTTCCTGGAGTGTTTAAGGGATGGTTTCCTAAACCAATATGTTGAGGAACCAACTCGAGGGGAGGCCATCCTGGACTGGGTGTTGTGTAATGAGGAGGGACTAATCAGCAATCTTGTGGTACGAGGCCCCCTGGGGAAGAGTGACCATAGTATGGTGGAGTTCTACATTAGGATGGAGAAGGAAACAGTTAAGTCAGAGACCATGGTCCAGAACTTAAATAAGGGCAACTTTGAGGGTATGAGGCGTGAATTGGCGAGGTTAAATTGGCAAGCGATATTTAAGGGGCTATCAGTGGAAGGGCAATGGCAGACATTTAGAGATCGCATGGATGAACTACAACAATTGTACATCCCAGTCTGGCGTAAAAATAAAAAAGGGAAGGTGGCTCAACCATGGCTAACAAGGGAAATCAGGGATAGTATTAAAACCAAGGAAGTTGCATACAAATTGGCCAGAAGTAGCAGCAAACCCGGGGACTGGGAGAACTTCAAAACTCAGCAGAGGAGGACGAAGGGTTTGATTAGGGCAGGGAAAATAAAATATGAAAGGAAGCTTGCAGAGAACATTAAAATGGACTGCAAAAGCTTCTATAAATATGTAAAAAGAAAGAGGTTAGTAAAAACAAACGTAGGTCCCCTGCAGTCGGAAACAGGGGAAGTCGTAATGGGGAACAAGGAAATGGCAGATCAATTGAACAAGTACTTTGGTTCGGTGTTTACTGTGGAGGACACACACAACCTGCCGGAAATAAAAGGGGTCAGAGGATCTGGTAAGAGGGAGGAGCTGAGGGAAATCCTTATTAGTCGGGAAAAGGTATTGGGGAAATTGATGGGACTGAAGGCTGAAAAATCCCCGGGGCCTGATGGTCTGCATCCCAGAGTACTTAAGGAGGTGGCCTTGGAAATAGTGGATGCATTGACGATCATTTTCCAACATTCCTTAGACTCTGGATCAGTTCCGATGGAGTGGAGGGTGGCCAATGTAACCCCTCTTTTTAAAAAAGGAGGGAGGGAGAAAGCAGGGAATTATAGACCGGTCAGCCTGACATCGGTCGTGGGTAAAATGATGGAAGCAATTATTAAAGATGTCATAACAGACCATTTGGAAAGTGGCGACATGATAGGTCCAAGTCAGCATGGATTTGTGAAAGGGAAATCATGCTTGACAAATCTTCTGGAATTTTTTGAGGATGTTTCCAATAGGGTGGACAGGGGGGAACCAGTAGATGTGGTGTATTTGGACTTTCAGAAGGCCTTCGACAAGGTCCCACACAAGAGATTGGTGAGCAAAGTTAAAGCACATGGGATTGGGGGTAATGTGTTGACGTGGATTGAGAACTGGTTGGCACACAGGAAACAAAGAGTAGGAGTAAATGGGTACTTTTCAGAATGGCAGGCAGTGACCAGCGGGGTACCGCAGGGTTCGGTGCTGGGACCCCAGCTGTTTACATTATATATTAATGATTTGGACGAAGGGATTAAATGTAATATCTCCAAATTTGCGGATGACACTAAATTGGGAGGCAGTGTGAACAATGAGGAGGATGCTAGGAGGCTACAGCGTGACTTGGACAGGTTGGGTGAATGGGCAAATGTATGGCAGATGAAGTACAATGTGGATAAATGTGAGGTTATCCACTTTGGTGGTAAAAATAGAGAGGCGGACTATTACCTGAATGGTGGCAGATTAGGGAAAGGGGACGTGCAACGAGACCTGGGCGTCATGGTACATCAGTCACTGAAGGTGGGAATGCAAGTGCAGCAGGCAGTCAAGAAAGCAAACGGAATGATGGCCTTCATAGCAAGGGGATTTGAGTACAGGAGTAGGGAGGTGATGCTACAGTTGTACAGGGCCTTGGTGAGGCCACACCTGGAGTATTGTGCGCAGTTTTGGTCTCCTAACTTAAGGAAGGACATTCTTGCTATTGAGGGAGTGCAGCGAAGGTTCACTAGATTGATTCCTGGGATGGCCGGACTGACATATCAAGAAAGATTGGGTCAACTGAACTTGTATCCTCTGGAGTTCAGAAGAATGAGGGGGGATCTTATAGAGACATTTAAAATCCTGACTGGTTTAGACAAATTAGATGCGGGCAGAATGTTCCCAATGGTAGGGAAAACTAGAACCAGGGGTCACAGTCTAAGGATTAAGGGGAAGCCATTTAGGACTGAGCTGAGGAGGAACTTCTTCACCCAGAGAGTGGTGAATCTATGGAATTCTCTTCCACAGAAGGTTGTTGAGGCCAGTTCGCTAAATATATTCAAAAGGGAGTTAGATATAACACTCACAACTAAGGGGATCAAGGGGTATGGCGAGAAAGCAGGAATGGGGTACTGAGGTAGCATGTTCAGCCATGAACGCATTGAATGGCGGTGCAGGCTCGAAGGACCGAATGGTCTACTCCTGTACCTATTTTCTATGTTTCTATGTTTCTATGGGAGAGATCCTTCTCGAGCATTCAGGACCCGCCCCATATCCCACCCCTGGACTGTGTGCTGTTCGAGGAACCCCCTCCCCCCACTGCCCTGCCCGGGACAGCAATGAGCTCCACTTCCACAGAAGCCCCCACAAAATAATTGGAGAGTCTGAGTGTTGCACATTCGGAGGGGCAGTACTGAGGGGCCCAGGGGCGAGGACAGGGCCCAGCAGCGAGGTCGGGGCCCAGGAGTGGTGCAGCGTGGACCAGCAGCGAGGTTGGGGCCCAGGAGTGGTGCAGCGTGGACCAGCAGCGAGGTCGGGAGGACCACACTGCAGCCTATGAAACCCAGGCAGAGAGGACCTGCGGGAAGGAGGGAGGAGGACAGCAGGAGTATGTTTGTGTGTGTGTGCTAGGCCGATGTAGCAGAGCCTGGTCTCCAATTGTCTTGGATCCCCTTGCCATTGGACCAAGACCTTGCTCTGTCAAGCCTGTGTGGTAGCTGGTGTGCAACGGCCATCCCACGTTAAAAGAATTCACGCACAGGCATCTTCCACCCTTTAAAATGAAGTTCGGGACCTGGAACGTCAGGACCCTCATGGACAACCCCAACAGTGACAGACCGGAACACCGTACTGCTATCGTTGCCCGGGAGCTCAGACATTTCGACATTGACATCGCCGCCCTAAGCGAGACCCGGCGGGCAGGGGAAGGCCAGCTCAAGGAGCAAGGCGGTGGTTACACCTTCCTCTGGAAAGGCAAACCTGAAGAAGAACGCCGCCTCCATGGGGTAGGCTTCGCCATAAAAAATGAGCTAGTTGAACGTCTCTGGAATAAACGAACGCCTCATGACTCTTCGGCTCACCCTAGCCTGGAACCAGTGCGCTACGGTCATCAGTGCGTACGCCCCAACACTGGAAGCCACAGACGAGACCAAAGAGGAATTCTACTCCAGCCTCGAACAATCCCTGTCCCGAGTCCCAACGGGCGACAAGCTGATCCTCCTTGGTGACTTTAACACCAGAGTTGGAAAGGACACAGACCTCTGGGGAGGTGTGATCAGCAGAGAGAGGGTAGGGAAAGTCAACTCCAAAGGTACCCTCCTCCTGACAAAATGCTTAGAACATGGCCTTGTCATAACCAACACCTTGTTCCGTCAGAGAGACAAGTACAAGGCTTCATGGCAGCATCCTCGCTCCAAGCACTGGCATCTGCTGGACTTCGTCATCGTCCGAGCGAGGGACCGCAAGGACATCCACATCACCCGCGCCATGACAGGAGCTGACGACTGCCGGACAGATCACCGCCTAATCCGTTCTGTCATCTCCATCAACGTAGCCCCAAAACAGCGGCGGCAAAAGAAGCAATGCCGCAGGATAATCAATGTTGGAGCACTCAAAGACCCTGCTAAGAAAGCCCTATTCAGCCCGTGCCTCACAACCAACCTGACAACTCCCAGTGATGCAGAGACACAGAGTGTCCACAGTGCCTGGTCTGCACTCGAGGCCTCCATAATCAGCACCTGTGAAGAGACGCTCGGTCACTCGACCAGGAAACACCAAGACTGGTTCGACGAGAACGACCAGTAGATCCAGGAGCTAATAAGCCGCAAGTGCAAGGCATTCCTGATCTGGAAACAGCAACAGAACTCGAGAGCAAGAAAGCAGCTCTACAGACACCTGAAGGCCAAGGTCCAACAAAAAACTCACAACCTAAAGAACAGATGGTGGGTGGAGAAAGCGCAGGAGATCCAGCAGCTAGCCGACAACCACGACGTGCGTGGATTCTTTAGCGCAGTCAAGACCACCTACGGCCCAAGCACCCAAGGTCCTACCCCACTGCGGGCCAGGAACGGAGAGGTACTCATCAAGGACAGAGAGGCAGTCAGTGTCCGCTGGAAGGAGCACTTCGAAGATCTCCTGAACCGAGACGCTGTCTTCGACGCAAGTGTCCTCAACTCCATCCCGCAGCATACTACCCACCACCATCTCAGCACAACCCCAGCCCGGCATGAGGTTGAAAAGGCCATCCGACAACTGAAGAACAACAAGGCCTCAGGAGCAGATGGAATCCCCGCCGAGGCGCTAAAACATGGCGGAGAAGCCTTCTTCTTCTTAGGCAGTCCCTCTGAACCGAAGATGACTTGCTTCCACATTAAAAATGAGTTCTCAGGTGACTGATGAGTCCAATGTGGGACCTACAGTCTCTGTCACAGGTGGGGCAGACGGTGGTTGAAGGGGCGGGTGGGTGGGGTGCTTGGGTTGACGTGAGCTCCTTCCGCTGTTTGTGCTTGGCTTCCGCTTGCTCCCGGCGAAGAGACTCGAGGTGTTTGGCGCCTTCCCGGAAGCTTCTCCTCCACATGGTACGGTCTTGGGCCAGGGATTCCCAGGTGTCGGTGGGGATGTTGCACTTTTTCAAGGAGGCTTTGAGGGTGTCCTTGAAGCGTTTCCTCTGCCTATCTGGGGCTCTCTTGCCGTGTCGGAGCTCCGAGTAGAGCGCTTGTTTTGGGAGTCTCATATCAGGCATGTGTTCGATGTGACCCGTCCATCGGAGCTGATCGAGTGTGGTCAAAGCTTCGATGCTGGGGATGTTGGCCTGAGCGAGAACACTGATGTTGGTGCGCCTATCCTGCCAATGGATTTGCAGGATCATGCGGAGGCAGCGTTGGTGGTACCTCTCCAGTGCTTTGAGGTGCCTGCTGTACATGGTCCATGTCTCTGAGGCATACAGGAGGGCGGGTATCACTACTGCTCTGTAGACCATGAGCTTGGTGCCAGGTTTGAGGTCCTGATCTTCAAACACTCTCTTCCTCAGGCGACTGAAGGCTGCACTGGCACACTGAAGGCGGTGTTGGACTTCGTCATCGACGTCTGCCCTTGTTGACAGTAGGCTCCCGAGGTATGGAAAGTGGTCCACGTTGTCCAAGGCCTTGTTGTAGATTTTGATAATCGGGGGGCAGTACTGTGTGGCGGAGGCAGGTTGGTAGAGGACCTTTGTCTTACGGATGTTTAGTGTAAGGCCCATGCTCTCGTACGCTTCGGTGAAGGTGTTAACGATGGTTTGGAGTTCAACATCCGAGTGTGCGCAGACGCAAGCGTCGTCTACATACTGTAATTCGATGACAGAGGATGAGACGATCTTGGATCTGGACTGGAGGCGACGGAGGTTGAACAGTTTCCCGTTTGTTCTGTAAATTAGCTCCACTCCAGTGGGGAGCTTACTGAGGGTGAGATGGAGCATTGCTGCAAGGAAGATCGAGAAAAGCGTTGGTGCGATGACACAGCCTTGCTTGACCCCGGTTCGTATGTGAATTAGGTCTGTGGTGGAACCATTGGTCAGGATCACAGCTTGCATGTCGTCGTGAAGCAGGCGAAGGATGGTGACAAACTTTTGAGGGCAGCCGAATTTGAGAAGGACTCTCCATAATCCCTCATGGTTGACGGTGTCGAAGGCCTTTGTGAGGTCAAAGAAGGCCATGTACAGCGGTTGGTGCTGTTCCCTGCATTTCTCTTGTAATTGACGTGCGGTGAAGATCATGTCCATTGTGCCCCTTAGTGGGCGGAATCCGCATTGCGACTCTGGGAGGAGCTCTTCAGCCACTGGGAGAAGGCGATTGAGGAGGATTCTTGCGATGACTTTCCCTGTGGCAGACAGCAGGGAAACTCCTCTGTAATTACCGCAATCGGACTGGTCACCTTTCTTGAAGCACTATTGGCGCAAATACATGAACTCATTACTCTTATCTGGAAGGAGGAGAGCATGCCAGGGGATCTCAGAGACGCCATAATCATGACCATCTTCAAGAAAGGTGGCAAGAGAGCCCCAGGTGGTCAGAGAAAATGCTTAAAGGACACCCTCAAAGCCTCCTTGAAAATGTGCAACATCCCCACCGACACCTGGGAATCCCTGGCCCAAGACCGCACAAAGTGGAGGAGATGCATTCGGGAAGGGGCCGAACACCTCGAGTCTCTTCTCCGGGAGCAAGCGGAAGCCAAGCGCAAACAGCGGAAGGAGCGCACGTCAACCCAAGCACCCCACCCACCCACCCCTTCAACCACCGTCTGCCCCACCTGTGACAGAGACTGTAGGTCCCACATTGGACTCATCAGTCACCTCAGAACTTATTTTTAGTATGGAAGCAAGTAATCCTCGGTTCCGAAGGACTGCCTAAGAGAAGAAGAGTACTGAGGGAGTGCAGCACTGTCGGAGGTGCAGTACTGAGGGAGTTCAGCACTGTCGGAGGTGCAGTACTGAGGGAGCACTGCACTGTCGGAGGGACAGTACTGAGGGAGTGCTGAACTGTCAGAGGGGCAGTACTGAGGGAGCACTGCACTGTTGGAGGGGCAGTACTGAGGGAGCGCTGCACTGTCGGATGGGCAGTACTGAGGGAGCGCTGCACTGTCGGAGGGACAGTACTGAGGGAGTGCGGCACTGTCAGAGGGGCAGTACTGAGGGAGCGCTGCACTGTCGGAGGTGCTGTACTGAGGGAGCGCTGCACTGTTGGAGGTGCAGTACTGAGGGAGTGCTGCACTGTCAGAGGGGCAGTACTGAGGGAGCACTGCACTGTTGGAGGGGCAGTACTGAGGGAGTGCTGCACTGTCGGATGGGCAGTACTGAGGGAGCGCTGCACTGTCGGAGGGACATTACTGAGGGAGTGCAGCACTGTCAGAGGGGCAGTACTGAGTGATTGTTGCACTGTCGGAGGTGCAGTACTGAGGGAGCGCTGCACTGTTGGAGGTGCAGTACTGAGGGAGTGCTGCACTGTCAGAGGGGCAGTACTGAGGGAGCACTGCACTGTTGGAGGGGCAGTACTGAGGGAGTGCAGCACTGTCAGAGGGGCAGTACTGAGTGATTGTTGCACTGTCAGAGGGGCAGTACTGAGGTAGCACTGCACTGTTGGAGGGGCAGTACTGAGGGAGTGCTGCACTGTCGGATGGGCAGTACTGAGGGAGCGCTGCACTGTCGGAGGGACATTACTGAGGGAGTGCAGCACTGTCAGAGGGGCAGTACTGAGTGATTGTTGCACTGTCGGAGGTGCAGTACTGAGGGAGTGCTGCACTGTCAGAGGGGCAGTACTGAGGGAGCACTGCACTGTTGGAGGGGCAGTACTGAGGGAGTGCTGCACTGTCGGATGGGCAGTACTGAGGGAGCGCTGCACTGTCGGAGGGACAGTAATGAGGGAGCGCTGCACTGTCGGAGGTGCTGTACTGAGGGAGCGCTGCACTGTCGGAGGGGCAGTACTGAGGGAGCGCTGCACTGTCGGAGGGGCAGTACTGAGGGAGCGCTGCACTGTCGGAGGGGCAGTACTGAGGGAGTGCTGCACTGTCGGAGGGGCAGTACTGAGGGAGTGCAGCACTGTCGGAGGGGCAGTACTGAGGGAGCGCTGCACTGTTGGAGGGGCAGTACTGAGGGAGCGCTGCACTGTTGGAGGGGCAGTACTGAGTGATTGCTGCACTGTCGGAGGTGCAGTACTGAGGGAGCGCTGCACTGTTGGAGGGGCAGTACTGAGGGAGCGCTGCACTGTCGGAGGGGCAGTACTGAGGGAGTGCAGCACTGTCGGAGGGGCAGTACTGAGGGAGTGCAGCACTGTCGGAGGTGCAGTACTGAGGGAGCGCTGCACTGTCGGAGGGGCAGTACTGAGGGAGTGCTGTCCTGTCGGAGGGACAGTACTGAGGGAGTGCTGCACTGTCGGAGGGGCAGTACTGAGGGAGTGCTGCACTGTCGGAGGGGCAGTACTGAGGGAGTGCTGCACTGTCGGAGGGGCAGTACTGAGGGAGTGCTGCACTGTCGGAGGGGCAGTACTGAGGGAGTGCTGCACTGTCGGAGGGGCAGTACTGAGGGAGTGCTGTCCTGCAAGAGGTGCCGTCTTTCGGATGAGACGTTAAACCGAGGCCCATCTGCCCTCTCAGGTGAATGTAAAAGATTCCATTCGAAGAAGAGCAGGGGAGTTCACCCCAGTGTCCTAGCCAATGTTTGTCCCTCAACTGACATCAGAAGACCTGGTCATTATCTCATCGCTGTTTTGGGGATCTTGCTTCGTGCAAATTGGCTGCAGCTTTTCCTAAATTACAACAGTGACTACACTTCAAAAGTACTTCATGAGCTGTGAAGAGCTTTGTGACGTCTTGAGGTGGTGAAAGGTGCTGGATAAATTGAATTACCTTAAATATCTGAGTGATATCAGCAGCTGAGGTAGTGGTGGCACGGCCGTCAGTGTGTAAGCACGAGAGCGCGAGGGAGAGAGAGAGACAGAGGGAGAGAGAGAGAGAGGGAGAGATAGAGGGAGAGAGAGAGAGAAGGAGAG
>JASTWF010000275.1:0-36603 GCA_030390025.1 Squalus acanthias
GCTCACTGCTCCTGGTCCCTGCTCACTGCTCCTGGTCCCTGCTCACTGCTCCTGGTCCCGGCTCTCTGCTCCTGGTCCCTGCTCACTGCTCCTGGTCCCTGCTCACTGCTCCTGATCCCTGCTCACTGCTCCTGGTCCCTGCTCACTGCTCCCGTTCCCTGCTCACTGCTCCTGGTCCCTGCTCACTGCTCCTGGTCAATGCTCACTGCTCCCGGTCCCTGCTCACTGCTCCTGGTCCAAGCTCAATGCTCCTGGTCCCAGCTCACTGCTCCTGATCCCTGCTCACTGCTCCTGGTCCCTGCTCCTGGGCCCTGCTCACTGCTCCTGGTCCCTGCTCACTGCTCCCGGTCCCTGCTCACTGCTCCTGGTCCCTGCTCACTGCTCCTGGTCCCGGCCCACTGCTCCTGGAACCCGCTCACTGCTCCTGGTCCCTGCTCACTGCTCCTGGTCCCTGCTCACTGCTCCTGGTCTCTGCTCACTTCTCCCAGTCCCTGCTCACTAATCCTGGTCCCCGCTCACTGCTCCTGGTCCCTGCTCACTGCTCCTGGTCCCAGATCACTGCTGCTGGTCCCTGCTCACTGCTCCTGGTCCCTGCTCAATGCTCCTGGACCCAGCTCACTGCTCCTGATCCCTGCTCAATGCTCCTGGTCCCTGCTCACTGCTCCTGGTCCCTGCTCACTGCTCCTGGTCCCTGCTCACTGCTCCTGGTCCCGGCCCACTGCTCCTGGAACCCGCTCACTGCTCCTGGTCCCAGCTCACTGCTCCTGGTCCCTGCTCACTGCTCCTGGTCCCCGCTCTCTGCTCCTGGTCCCTGCTAACTGCTCCTGGTACCTGCTCACTGCTCCTGGTCACTGCTCACTGCTCCTGTTCCCGGCTCACTGCTCCTGGTCCCGGCTCTCTGCTCCTGCTCCCTGCTCACTGCTCCTGGTCCCCGCTCACTGCTCCTGGTCCCTGCTCACTCCTCCTGTTCCCTGCTCACTGCTCCTTCTCCCTGCTCAATGCTCCTGGTCCCTGCTCACTGCTCCTGCTCCCTGCTCACTGCTCCTTCTCCCTGCTCACTGCTCCTGGTCCCAGCTCACTGCTCCTGGTCCCCGCTCACTGCTCCTTCTCCCTGCTCACTGCTCCTGGTCCCCGCTCACTGCTCCTGGAACCCGCTCACTGCTCCTGGTCCCCGCTCACTGCTCCTGGTCCCGCTCACTGCTCCTGGTCCTTGCTCACTGCTCCTGGTCCCTGCTCACTGCTCCTGGTCCCTGCTCACTGCTCCTGGTCCCTGCTCCTGGTCCCTGCTCACTGCTCCTGGTCCCTGCTCCTGGACCCTGCTCACTGCTCCTGATCCCTGCTCACTGCTCCTGGTCCCTGCTCCTGGACCCTGCTCACTGCTCCTGGTCCCTGCTCACTGCTCCTGGTCCCTGCTCACTGCTCCTAGTCCCCGCTCACTGCTCCTGGTCCCTGCTCACTGCTCCTGGTCCCTGCTCACTGCTCCTGGTCCCTGCTCACTGCTCCTAGTCCCCGCTCACTGCTCCTAGTCCCTGCTCACTGCTCCTGGTCCCTGCTCACTGCTCCTGGTCTCGGCTCTCTGCTCCTGGTCCCTGCTCACTGCTCCTGGTCCCTGCTCACTGCTCCTGATCCCTGCTCACTGCTCCTGGTCCCTGCTCCTGGACCCTGCTCACTGCTCCTGGTCCCTGCTCACTGCTCCCGGTCCCTGCTCACTGCTCCTGGTCCCTGCTCACTGCTCCTGGTCAATGCTCACTGCTCCCGGTCCCTGCTCACTGCTCCTGGTCCCAGCTCATTGCTCCTGGTCCCCGCTCACTGCTCCTGGTCCCCGCTAACTGCTCCTGGTCCCCGCTAACTGCTCCTGGTCCCTGCTCAATGCTCCTGGTCCCTGCTCACTGCTCCTGATCCCTGCTCAATGCTCCTGGTCCCTGCTCACTACTCCTGGTCCCTGCTCACTGCTCCTGGTCCCTGCTCACTGCTCCTGGTCCCGGCTCACTGCTCCTGGTACCCGCTCACTGCTCCTGGTCCCAGCTCACTGCTCCTGGTCCCTGCTCACTGCTTCTGGTCCCCGCTCTCTGCTCCTGGTCCCTGCTCACTGCTCCTGGTACCTGCTCACTGCTCCTGGTCACTGCTCACTGCTCCTGTTCCCGGCTCACTGCTCCTGGTCCCGGCTCTCTGCTCCTGGTCCCGGATCACTGCTCCTGGAACCCGCTCACTGCTCCTCGTCCCCGCTAACTGCTCCTGGTCCCCGCTCACTGCTCCTGGTCCCTACTCATTGCTCCTGGTCCCCGCTCACTGCTCATGGTCCCCGCTCACTGCTCATGATCCCTGCTCACTGCTCCTGGTCCCTGCTCACTACTCCTGGACCCTGCTCAATGCTCCTGTTCCCTGCTCACTGCTCCTGGTCCCGGCTCACTGCTCCTGGTCCCGGCTCTCTGCTCCTTGTCCCGGCTCACTGCTCCTGGAACCCGCTCACTGCTCCTTGTCCCCGCTAACTGCTCCTGCTCTCTGCTCACTACTCCTTTTCCCTGCTCACTGCTCCTGCTCCCTGCTCACTGCTCCTGGTCCAAGCTCAATGCTCCTGTTCCCCGCTCACTGCTCCTGGTCCCTGCTCACTGCTCCTGTTCCTGCTCACTGCTCCTGCTCCCTGCTCACTGCTCCTGGTCCCAGCTCACTGCTCCTGGTCCCTGCTCACTGCTCCTGCTCCCTGCTCACTGCTCCTGGTCCCAGCTCACTGCTCCTGGTCCCCGCTCACTGCTTCTGGTTCCTGCTCACTCCTCCTGGTCCCCGCTCACTGCTCCTGGTCCCTGCTCACTGCTCCTGGTCCCTGCTCATTGCTCCTGATCCTTGCTCACTGCTCCTGGTCCCCGCTCACTGCTCCAGGTCCCTGGTCCCTGCTCCTGGTCCCCGCTCACTGCTCCTGGTCCCCGCGCACTGCTCCTGGTCCCTGCTCACTGCTCCTGGCCCCTGCTCACTGCTCCTGGTCCCCGCTCACTGCTTCTGGTTCCTGCTCACTCCTCCTGGTCCCCGCTCACTGCTCCTGGTCCCTGCTCACTGCTCCTGGTCCCTGCTCATTGCTCCTGATCCCTGCTCACTGCTCCTGGTCCCGCTCACTGCTCCAGGTCCCAGGTCCCTGCTCCTGGTCCCCGCTCACTGCTCCTGGTCCCCGCGCACTGCTCCTGGTCCCTGCTCACTGCTCCTGGCCCCTGCTCACTGCTCCTGGTCCATATTCACTGCTCCTGTTCCCCGCTCACTGCTCCCGGTCCCCACTAACTGCTCCTGGAACCCGTTAACTGCTACTGGTTCCTGCTCACTGCTCCTGGACCCCGCTCACTGCTCCTGGTCCCCGCTAACTGCTCCTGGTCCCTGCTCACTGCTCCTGGTCCCCGCTAACTGCTCCTGGTCCCTGCTCACTGCTCCTGGTCCCTGCTCACTGCTCGTGTTCCCCGCTAACTGCTCCTGGTCACCGCTAACTGCTCCTGGACCCTGATCACTGCTCCTGGTCCCTGCTCACTGCTCCTGGTCCCTGCTCACTGCTCCTGGTCCCTGCTCACTGCTCGTGTTCCCCGCTAACTGCTCCTGGTCACCGCTAACTGCTCCTGGACCCTGCTCACTGCTCCTGCTCCCCGCTCACTGCCGCTTGTCACTGCTCACTGCTTCTGGTACCTGCTCACTGCTCCTGTTCCCCGCTCACTGCTCCTGGAACCCGCTCACTGCTCCTGGTCCCCGCTCACTGCTCCTGGTCCCTGCTCACTGCTACTGGTCCCTGCTCACTGCTCCTGGTCCCTGCTCTCTGCTCCTGTTCCCTGCTCACTGCTCCTGGTCCCTGCTCACTGCTCCTGATCCCTGCTCACTGCTCCTGGTCCCTGCTCCTGGACCCTGCTCACTGCTCCTGGTCCCTGCTCAATGCTCCCGGTCCCTGCTCACTGCTCCTGGTCCCTGCTCACTGCTCCTGGTCAATGCTCACTGCTCCTTCTCCCTGCTCACTGCTCCTGGTCCCAGCTCATTGCTCCTGGTCCCCGCTCACTGCTCCTGGTCCCCGCTAACTGCTCCTGGTCCCCGCTAACTGCTCCTGGTCCCTGCTCACTGCTCCTGGTCCCTGCTCACTAATCCTGGTCCCCGCTCACTGCTCCTGGTCCCTGCTCACTGCTCCTGGTCCCAGCTCACTGCTGCTGGTCCCTGCTCACTGCTCCTGGTCCGTGCTCAATGCTCCTGGTCCCAGCTCACTGCTCCAGGTCCTTGCTCTCTGCTCCCGGTCCCTAATCACTGCTCCTGGTCCCTGCTCACTGCTCCTTGTCCCTGCTCACTGCTCCCTGTCCCTGCTCACTGCTCCTGGTCCTTGCTCACTGCTCCTGGTCCCTGCTCACTGCTCCTGGTCCCTGCTCACTGCTCCTGGTCCCTGCTCACTGCTCCTGGTCCCCGCACCTGGTCCCTGCTCACTGCTCCTGGCCCCTGCTCACTGCTCCCGGTCCCTGCTCACTGCTCCTGGTCCCTGCTCACTGCTCCTGGTCCCTGCTCACTGCTCCTGGTCCCAGCTCACTGCACCCGGTCCCTGCTCACTGCTCCTTGTCCCCGCTCAATTCTCCTGGTCCCTACTCACTGCTCCTGGTCCCTGCTCACTCCTCCTGGTCCCGGCTCACTGCTCCTGGTCCCAACTCACTGCTCCTGGTCCCTGCTCACTGCTCCTGGAACCCGCTCACTGCTCCTGGTGCCTGCTCACTGCTCCTGGTCCCTGCTCACTGCTCCTGGTCCCTGCTCACTGCTCCTGGTCCCTGCTCACTGCTCCTTGTCACTGCTCAATGCTCCTGGTCCCAGCTCACTGCTCCTGGTCCCTGCTCACTGCTCCTGGTCTCTGCTCACTGCTCCCGGTCCCTGCTCACACTCCCAGTCGACATCCACTGATTCCAGCTGTAAGGTGAACAATTGGACAATCCGGGTTTGGAAGGGTCCAGCTCCCAGGTGATGCCTCCAACCGTTCAACATCATGATCATAAAATACACTGCACCCCGGCTCGCCATCAAGCTGACACATACAATATTGTGATCGTAAACTCCAACAGTGCAGACTGCATTATTATACTCGAGGGGAGGGTGTGACCGGGGAGAGTGTGACCGGGGAGGGTGTGACCGTGGAGGTTGTGACCAGGGAGGGTGTGACCGGGGAGAGTGTGACCAGGGAGGGTGTGACCAGTGAGAGTGTGACCGGGGAGAGTGTGACCGGGGAGAGTGTGACCGGGGAGTGTGTGACCAGGGAGGGTGTGAACTGGGCGAGTGTGACCGGCGAGTGTGTGACCGGGGAGAGTGTGACCGGAGAGAGTGTGACCAGGGAGAGTGTGACCGGGGAGAGTGTGACCGGGGAGAATGTGACCGGGGAGAGTGTGACCGGGGAGAGTGTGTGACTGGGGAGAGTGTGACCGGGGAGAGTGTGTGACTGGGGAGAGTGTGACCGGGGAGAGTGTGACCGGGGAGAAGGTGACCGGGGAGAGTGTGAACGGGGAGAGCGTGACCCGGGAGAGTGTGACCGGGGAGAGTGTGAACGGGGAGAGCGTGACCCGGGAGAGTGTGACCGGGGAGAGTGTGACCGGAGAGTTTGTGACCGGTGAAAGTGTGACCGCGGCCTGTGCCGTCTGCATTCTGCGGTCTGCAATGTGACAATTGCCGTGTGATGTCTGCAGTCTGACGTTTCGGTGTCAGTCGTGACTCAGTGGGTAGCACTCTCGCCCAATACTCCCTCGAATTATTTTTTTGTCAGCGTGGCCCCTTTAACGGGCTCTGCGGATCATTCAAAATTCCGAGGATGCCAGGTTTTTCTATTTAAAAGCCGGTGAGCACAGCCGCACAACGTAAAGGGAACATTACTCTCGCCTCTGATTCAGGAGGTCGTGTATTCAAGTCCCACTCCAGTGACCTGAGCCCCTAATCCAGGCTGACACTCCCAGGAATGCTGCACTGTTGGAGGTGCTGTCATTCGGATGAGATATTAAACCGGCCCCGTCTTCCCCCTCAGGGGGATGTGAAAGATCCCATGGCAATATTCAAAGAAGAGCAGGGGATTTCTCCCCGGTGTCCTGGACAATATTTATCCTTCAATCAACATCACTAAAACAGATTATCTGGTCATTATTTCATTGCACATTGTGGGATCTTGCTGTGCAGAATTTGACTGGTGCGTTTCCTACATTCCAACAGTGCCTACACTTCACAAGCACTTCATTGTCTGTAAAGCGCTTTGGGACGTCCTGAGGTGGTGAAAGGCGCTATGGAAATGCAAGTCTTTCTTCCTTTTCTCTGTGCCACGTTGTATTTTGAAGTTAAGCTCCCTGCCCGCTCAGAGCTGTGTCTCAGAGAGTGCTCAGTGCGGAATGGCCCAATCAGGAAGCTCCATTCTTATCACTCGCCTTCCTCCTTCCCTCAGGCACTGATGTTGTGAGATTGCCTGAGGGAAATGAGCTGACACTGTACTGAGAAACACGGGCCGGGGAAGTTCCCAGCTCATTCCATGCTGCTTAACCCAAGAACTCCCATTCACAGAACTACTTGTACTTCCCATTTCAGGCAACACGGGAATGGCGGGGCGATTACACGGGAGAACTTCCATTGCTGCTGAATGGGGGAAGTTCCAGGAAGCCTCCGTAGTGCTGACTCTGTGCACTTTCACACTATATAAACCCATGGTGAGCGTGAGGTGACAACTCACTCCTCACCCCGCACTCACTCTTCATCACTGAGCGCTTCCAACTTGGGGAAAGGACAAGATGAAGACAGCACTCTGTGTGGCTGCTGTTTTGGGAGCACTGCTTATCAGCTCTATCCAGGATGCTGCTGCTGCACCAGGTAAGAGATAGCTCCTTATTCCAATATTCTCCTAGAACCTGACAATTAACAAAACTGTTAGAAAACATGGTACAAACACACTGCTGGTTTCCATCGACGGTTTGTGTTATTTATTAGCGCTCAGTGTATTTATTCCTCCTCACTCTGTTCAAAGGAAGCTCCGTACTGTGAAGCAGCAATTAGAATCATCGAATCACAGCACAAAAGGAGGCCATTCGGCCCATCGTGCCTGTGCTGGCTCTTTGAAAGAACGATCCAATAAGTCCCACACCCCTGCTCTTTCCCCGTGGCCTTGCAAATTTCTCACTTCAAGTATTTATCCAAACGCCTTTTGAAAGTCATTATTGAATGTGTTTCCACCGTCCTTTCAGGCAGTGCGTTCCAGATCACAACAACTCACTGAGCAATGAAAATTCTCCTCATCTCCCCTCTGGTTATTTAGCCAATTATCTTCAATCTGTGTCCTCGGGTTAACGACCCTTCTGCCTCTGGAAACAGTTTCTCCTTATTTACTCTATCAAAAGCCTTCATGATTTTGAACATCTCTATTAAATCTTTCCTTAACCTTCTCTGCTCTAAGGACAACAGCAAAATACTGTGGATGCTGGAAATCTGAAATAACAACAGAAAATTCTGTTGTAATTTCTAAGGAGAACAATCCCAGTTTCTCCAGTCTCTGCACATAACTGAAGTCCCTCATCCCTGGAATCATTCCAGTAAATCTCCTCTGCACCCTCACTAAGGCCTTGACATCTTCCTAAAGTGTGGTGCCCAGAACTGGACACAATAGTCCAGCTGAGACCTAACCAGTGATTTAAAAAGGTTCAGCATAACTGCCTTGTTTTTGTACTCTATGCCTCGATTTATAAAGCCCAGGATCCCTTGTGCTTTTAACATCGTGATCAATTTGTCCTGCCACCTTCAGATTTGTGTATGTGAACCCCTGGGTCTCTCTCTTCCTGCACCCCCTTTAAAATCACAGATCCCAGAAACAGAAAGTGAATTTCAGCACAGATAGTGTGCAGTGTTACATTTTGGTGGGAAGAATAATGACGCCACGTACTCCTTGGAAAATAAGAGTCTCAATGGAGTAGAGGAGGAGAGGGATCTGTGGGTACAGATACACAATTCACTAAAAGTAGTGACACAGGTTAATGAGGCCATCTCTAGAGGGATAGAATTGAAAAGCAGAGAAGTTCTGTTAAACTTGTATCATAGCTGGTTCGCCCACACTTGGAGTACTGTGCACAGTTGTGGGCTCCATATTTTAAAAGGATACAGAGGAATTGCAGAAGGGGCAAAAAAATTCACAAGGATGATAGCAGAACTGAGAGGATATACTTTACAGGAAAGACTGAAGAGACTGGGGGTCTTTTCTCTAGAAAAGAGAAGACTGAGGGGTGACCTGATATAAGATTATGGAATGTTTTGATAGGCTAGATGTAGAGAAGATGGTTCCACTTGAGACGGAGACCAAAACTAGGGGCCATCAATGTAAGATAGTGTTGTAGGGGCTAATCGGAGCCTTAAGCGGACCAACCGTAAAGGCGAGTCGACACGTTACCCGACTTAGCCCGACTGAGCAATAAAACTCAAACACCAATTTACACGGTTAAATGCGGGAGTACACTTTATTGCAGAGCGCTCTGGGAGAGCAGTGATGCACCCGCGTGCAGTCACCGACCTCTCAGATAAGTCACTCCGGGGCACAGTATTTTATGCATCCATCATTGATCACATCGTGCTCACATGAGCGCGTGATAGTTATTAGAATCCAATCAATTTTATGTATACAATTGTTAAGCATGGTAAATAAATTCAATTAACGTCAGGGTACAGTTGATGTGATCAGCCTCGTCTATGTGACAGTGTTATCTCGAGCCCTGTATGTTGTAACGTTGTCTGACAAGGCAGACTGCCAACCCATTGCAGCATGTTAAAGTCCTGTGTCAGCGAATTTAAAGTTCATTAACTGGATGAGTTTTTCTTCTCCGACATTTCTTTAATAATTTTCTTCTCCAACACTCCCTTCTGTTGGTCCGGGGTGTAAGGGATTCTCTCCTGACCCTGCGTGTCTCGTAGCCTGTGAGATTCACGCGGCTCTGTGCAGCCTGTATGTCAGTGCGGGTCTAGGCCTGGTCTCCAGCCAGTCTGGGAACACTAGACACCCCTGTGAGTGGTTCGAATCACTCTCCCTTACGGTTCTAGACACTGGACTTAGATGCGAGAGCAGTAATGGAGATAAAACTCATGTAGACTTGGTTTGAACGGTACGAAATGGAAAATCTTTATTGCATGATACTTAAAATTATGAAATACATGTCATACGCACAGATTAATGACAGTACAATCTTACAAACAGTTATAATCACTCTTAGGGAAACGAGGAACGAACGGCACAACGTAAATAGGGCACACATTACAAATATCCTTAATCTTTAGACCCTCCCCTATCAATATCTATCCTAAACTAGCTTCGTAGGATCTCGAGACTCATGCTCACCACTCGTAACAACTCGGAGAAATCCCGAATAGCTGATCGGATGTTTTTCACCGCAGCGCCCACGTGTTGGTCAGGAGATCTCCTGGTCCCACTTGTTTACTGCTTCTGCTGCTCGGTCAGTCGGCTGGACCGTCCGCTGTAGTGAAGACCTCTGTTGGTTGGCTTCAAAGTATAATCGTGGAGCACCGTTGTCAATATCACTGATACGATGTGTTTGCACAGTCCAGTTATCATTGATGCAATATGTCTTGTTAAAGAAGAAAACTTCCTGTCGAGAAGACTTGGCTGATCGACCTACAGGCGCGGTCGGGATTTACTGACCGTGGCGATGGATAAGGTCTTCTTCTCTTCTCCTCTCATCTCATCTCATCTCATCTCGGGCCTTTGGTTCCGCTGCCAGTTACCAACATAGGTCTTCTTTACGCGACACGAGGTAGATCCGAACGGATCAGAAAGTTCAACAGTCTTTTACACAGGAGCAGCCACGAGGTTACGAATCGACCGGATAAAACACAGGAGCAACCACGAATGCAGGAGCACGAACAAGAGGCAAGCAGCAAGAGTCAAGAGCAAGAGGCAAGAGAGCGAATGGACGGTTTGGGGCCTGCAATTATAGTGCAAAAATCTTCCGTTTCCCGCCCAACTATAATGTCCATTCTTTTGTTTAGGGTTTGGCGCCCAAATGTCTTGTGTGGGTGATCTCCGTCCTTAATGGGTTTCGGGGCTACTCATGAATGTTTGAGTACCTGCTAATACTTCTCCCATTGTTAAATCGGTCGGTGTTCCCCCTGGAGGGGTTTGGGGCTTCCAAGTGTCCTGTATAACTACCTGCTAACGGCTCTCTCATCGTAGAGCCGTTGGGAGTTTACATATTAATGTCCTTTGGATGGGCCCTTGATGGCTTTCCTTTGTACCTGGGAGACCGATTCCAGTATCGATGTTTATACTGTAAACCCATAATGTCTCGTGTATTATCTTCACTGTGCTGAATCGTTATCGATCTTGCAAAAAATGTATAATGGAACGCCATCTTGTCTGCCTGTTGAAAAGTCTAGAATGTTCTGTCACGAGGTGCGGCGGCCATTTTACAGGCTGCTTGTGTCCAATTTAAACCTGACAGCACTCTGCTGAAATAAAAGCTGTTTGAACGAAACTTGGTGTTTTCTCCTTATTAATCAAATCGCGATAATTGCGAATTCTACAGTCCCTCCTGTTGATGCGAATAACTCCGCTTATCGTATCAAAAATCTCAGTGGTGAGCAATCTTATCTCGATTTCACTCCGAATCCAGTAAATTAATCCCATAAATTTTAACTTAACTAGGGTCTCTGTGTCGTCCTTATTTCCCAAGAAAATCACATTTTATATCACCATAGGCATCATTTGCCCTTAAACTTACACCACTTGTTTTCCTTCCCGGCGTAGCCAGGCCGATACCTCACGCATCACCTGTATATCTGTCTTTTATTCAGGGAAAGGAAAAACAAAACCCAAAAACCAAACAATCAACACCATCACCAAAATAAACAAATCCCAACTCTTAAACATATCGAGTTTCCAACGTATTTACAATGAGTACAAACTTCCGCGGCGCACGTGGCGAGCGGGAGTGACGCCATTTTCCCATTACACTGCGCTCTCATCGTGCACGCGCACGTAACGTTCTCGCCACTCTCCCGTGTTCTCATGCTTGGTGAGGCGCTTGTCTCTTTTACAATGTATGAACAATAGGTATACTACAATAAACACTTGACAGACGACTAAAATGTGGGAGGCTATTCTGACCCATGAGGGCACTTCAATATTCGTGAACAGATTCCACCACGGTGGAACCACTATGTCCAAAATGTCTGTTCCTATCTCGACGGTTTTCTGTTCTAATGTATAAAAATGCTTTTGTGACACCGCGACGGCTTTCAGAAGTTTGGTTAAATGCTCAGGGAGAGGGGGAATGAGGTATCCAAAATGCGCGACAAATCGCTGCAAGTCGGTGAAATTCTCTTTTACTGTGAGATGAACAGTGGATGGTTCAGGGATTGGGATAATTCGCTGTTGCGCTACTTGAACTTCAGCCCTGGGTTTAAAACAGAAACTGCTGTCACTCACCGGACACCGGCTACGGTTTCCATGCTGGTAGTGTTGCGCTGCAGTGGTAACACAATATGTTCCACCCCCGATGTATGCTACCTGCGGAGGCACATGATCTTGTGCCATTGCCTCCATGGTGCAATTCATGGACTTGGCGCCAGCCGTTCTGAACCCGCACTGTGGTGTTAAAAAGGCATTCAAGTGCTGGGGGCACAGTATTATGTGTGCTCCCCTGCCACGACAACCAGAGAGATCTGTACCTGTCATCGTTTGCTCCCAGCGGATGACGTAAGGTGGAACCGCTGCATAACGAATGTGGGCTCCCCCCTGAATGACACCAATGTTCTCTACCCGATATACCGGGGCGGGCTTTGCTGTGTTGCCCAAAACCGGCATGCGTAATACTATTCCCATAATAGTATGGTTTGAACGTCCGCAGTCCACGGGGACTGGGTAAGCTTCTGAAGCTAGCCTGAGCTGGCACGGACTTAATGCGTTCTGAAAAGGGTGGAGCGCCCGCAGGTGTTTGTTACTTATCCAGGACGGAACCAAACCTTGTTTTAAATCCTCCAAATTACTGCGGCCCTCGCCCAGTAACCACGCCCCGTAAAGCACGCACACCTCGTTCTGCGCAGCTTGATCGGATGCATTCCGATCTTCCCTGATCAGGGCATTTACCGTACGCGCATGTTTCTCCAGCTCTGCTATAATTTCCTTTAAATGGAGAGTCATGGCTTGGTCCTCGTGCAGACCCGACCCTACCACTTTATTCTCATCTGTTAGAATGTCTTTTAACTGTGTTTTTAAACCATTAATCTGGGTCTGCAGCTCCACACTGTCTAGAGCGTTGACCACAGATGTCCCTGTGTTAAAAGCAGTGAACGCATCGTTCACCAAACCCCTTCTTTGCCTCCCTACTTGATCCAAAACTTCCTGCGGTGCGGTGTATAAACTTGTCTTATCAATTTCTGCAAAATCAAACTCGTAAAATTGCCTGAACATCTTGGTCAACAGGACCTGATACAACTGTTCCGTCTTTTTGGGGCACCACTCTGGTAACCGTACCTCAGTGAGATTTAAAATCACCGAGGCCACCGCGTAATGTACCCCCTGAAATAGTATCTGGTCTGTGGGGACCAGTACCAAACCGTTCCCGGGTCCCTTACTAGTTTTAGGGCACCCTTCTTCCTCAGTTACAACCACCGGAATCGTGGGCGGGGCTTTGCGTGGGCGCGTAATGAGCTCAGTGGCATTTACTGGGATCGGAGAGTATGGGGCTCCGCACCCCCTGGTGCTCGCATCCCACCTCATCCCCTGTCCGTTATCCTGCCACTGATTAATAAAAAATATGGAGATGCCTTTGGGGCAAACGTACTTTGACCCCCACATACAAACATAAATCCCCTCATCCGGTTCCCACCATTTGTCCCAACAGACTTTCACTTGTCCGTCTGTCCCCGTAATTGTCCGATGGGTATTATTACCCAGTCGTTCCCACTCGACCGAAGAGTTCCTCATAGTTTTGCTCAGCTTTCGCAGCCACCACCATCGGCTCAATGGGACATCCCCACTGCAGGTCAAACAAATCCGTTTGCCGACGGTGACGCTGATCCTGGGTGCGATGATCCGTACTTTGGGGCACATTAAAGAAGTCTCTTTGTAGGCGAACCCCGATGTGCTGGAATACTCCGTTGAGTTCGTTCCCAGCCATCCTGGCCACCTTCCCTTGTGGAAATAGGTGCTGGTCCCCTCTGCCTTCCGTCTTCCGGTCCCATCCACCGCGATGGGGGCCGTGTCCCCGGAACATCCAAACACCACGACATCCTTGGTGTGGCCTCGATAGGCCAATCCACATCCGATTGCCACGAGCAATACTAGAAGTCGTTCCATCCTTCCTTGGTTCCTGTGATCAGATAGAATGAGGTAGCCAGCCTCGCAAAAGTCTCTGGCTTTTGTAAAGGGTGAGCGGGTCCCCTGACCTCGCCTCACGTAAACTTCAACGTTTGCTGAATAGACTTCCTCTAAACCTAGCCTTAAAACTCCCATCATTTTATCGTTTTCTGTTAAAAACACTACAAACTTAGCCTTAAACTATAAACTTAAAACTTAACCTTGAACTAATAAACTTAAAACCTTAAACTAATAACTTTACAGTGCCGCCCGTTCTCAGGGCGGCCCCTTTAAATTCTGAGAAGGCTGCTGCGAGCTCTTCCCGACGGTGGGAGGGCACTGACCCTTCCCTCTGATCTGCCGCAGCCTGTTACTGCTTCGATGTGGCCTGTCTCTACCCGGGTTATCTTAACCTGAAACTTACGCCTTGGGGCAGTCTGGGGACACGACCACATCCTCCTGGGCTGGGGTTCTCTACTTGACCTACGGGGAGTTGCTATGGGCGGGGGCTCCGTGACGGACGGACCGGGTTCCGAGACCTCCAACGGGATGACCTGGGGTTCCATCACAGTCGCCAGCTCCGCCTCCGCTGACTCCGCCTCCCTAACCTCGGGGCTGGCAGTTCGTGGCCCCGCCCTGCTCGGCCCAGCAGGCGGCCCTTCACTCGTGATCTCTGCCTCCCCTGAGGACTGGACGTTCAAAGCGGGCGGCCACCCCTCTGGGAACCACATTGGTACTCTCTGTGCTCCTATAGCGGCTGGCCCTGCCTCCTCTAGCTCCTCCCTCCTGTTGTCGGGACCTGCAGCTTGTGTGTCCACCCCGTGTGGATCTCTACCTATCGGCCCCAATCCTCCCAGACCGTTCCTCAGGAACCACCCGTCATCATCACTATGCTCATCTGCACTATCCTCATCTGACCAGGGAACCCTGGGTTCTTCGTCATCTAACCCCCAACTCCAGAAAAACGCTGCATGATCGTCCGGGATGTCCCTTCCCCTGATGCAGGCTGCTACGCCTGCCTGTGTGCCTTGTGGTCCTACCTGGGGCTGTGTTTTCCCATTGGCGGGATTTACCCCGGTAGTTTTCCCCTGCGCACCCGGCTGGTACAGTTTGCATTGGTTTATGTGGAACCACTTAGTGCGCCGAGGTACTTTTACGGCGTAAACCATGGGACTCGCCTTGTCTACAATGTTGTAGGGTCCCATATACAGTGGTTCCAGACTCCCTACTCTGGCGTAGTTTCTGACCATGACCTGGTCTCCTACTTCCCACTCCCGCGTTTTGCGGGGTTCCAGCAACAAGCGATTGCCCTGATGCTGTCTTCCCATGTTCCCAGCCGCCTGCTCATAAACTTGCTTCAGGCGCTCCAAGAGAGTTTGGGCGAACTTGTCCCTGCTGATCTCTTGAAGCTGACCCTCAGTGAGCACCGGGGCTAGCACATGGGTGGGGGTTCGCATGAGCCTGCCGGTCATCACCTCGTGCGGGGAGTACCCCGTACTTTTTGACTGACTGGCCCGGACCCCCATGAGGACTAAAGGCAGAACTTCCGCCCATTTTTGGGGCGAGTTCCTAGTCTCTTTCCTCAATTTCTCCTTCAGGGTCCGGTTCATACGTTCAACAATCCCGGATGACTGGGGATTGTGTGCTACGTGCCACTTCCCTTCAATGCCCAAAAGCATGAGGGTGTTCTGCATCACCTGGCCGGTGAAATGACTCCCTTGGTCTGACTCCACAAAACGGGGGAGTCCCCACCGCGAGAACACTTCCCGGACCAAGATTTTTGCTGTACCCAGTGCCGTAGCTGTTCGACAAGGGAAGGCTTCCACCCACTTGGAAAACACATCCACCAGGACGAGGCAGTACTTATAACCTCCCTGGGTGGTGGGCAGGGGTCCTATATAGTCGATCTGTATCGACTGCCATGGTCCCTCTACCCTTCTTACGTGTCCCATGGGCACCTTCCTTTTCTGGGGGTTGTGGAAGTATATTTTTTAGTTGGATATAAAATGGTTTCTTGGACACAATAAAATGGCTTCCTAAGACACAGAATATAAAATCTAAAATGGCCTACACAATGTCTGTTAGAAAGATTAGCCAATTGTTTATAGTTTCAACCTAATGAAGGAATTTCAGTTTGTAGACTGTTTTAATTGCCCCCAATAAATAATTTAGGATTGCAGATCAAAGAAGTTTACAAGGCTATGGTGTGAAGTACGATATCTCTTGAACTCTAGATGTTGTGGTGGGAGAAGTCACACTTAACACTTCGGAGGAATTCCTGCTGTTTTAAATCTTTATGACCTCAAGAAAGACCTTTCATGTACAGTATATACAAATATCCTTTTAACTTGTTTTATAGGCACTATGCTGTCAATTAATGATTTATTACCATGTCATGTGATATAGGAAGCTTGTATTGTTTCTGTGTATAAATTTCGAGCAGTTTTTGTATTTGCAGAGTGTCATCATAGTCTAGTTTTGACTATGGTTGCATTCTCCTTGCAGCAAGTAAAATATTAAACTTCCTTTGACGATAACTTATGTTTTGAGCCTTACTGGGAAGTCGAAACTTCGACAGTATTACTTGGAGGTTCCGCCGAGATCGCTTGCTACCTTTCGGTAAGTCACGGACAAAGGACACCACAAATTTCTAGTGACAAATCCTGACTGGCCACAAGTGATGTTTTATCACATAAAAAGGATTTCTCATTAGATACTGAATTGGTGCAGTCTGTATCTTCCGACAGTGACACAGCGATCTATAGGACTCGAGTTTGGGATTTGAGTTGAATCATGCAACTTTTGCTTCTTTTATTTCTAATGTTAAGAGGAGGATTTTGGTGGCTCAAGTTTCAGAACTATCGGGCAGAGGAGGTAAAAAAAAAAAAAAAAGTCGGCAGGGTTGTGTCCCGGACTGAAAGGTACCAGGTAGTGAGAAAGCGCTAAAAGATTAAAACTGCAGTATCAAGGGTGGGTCCCTTGAGCCGGAGAAAAGAGTCTCGCGGCAGAAAGGTTTAGATAAGAAACCTTCATATATAGAGTATAAGTTAAATTTTAAGGACCCAGTTTGTAGTGGCGAACAACGCAAACTGGGAATTGACTATTTGTTTAGCTTAAAGTATAAGGTTAAATGTTTGATTACTTGATTTGTTTGCCTGTTTGGGCTTTTTTGCGTTACTTATCATTGTCTTTATTGTTGTTAATTCTTGTTATTGTTTGTCATTTGTGGAGCTCCGAAGGGTTAATAATAATCGTAAAGGGGTAAAGGGTGAAATTTGCAATTCCGAAGACGAGTGCCTAGTATAACTAAACTTTACTAAGATGGGAGCTTCACAGAGCAAGATCCCAGAAAAAGGAACTCCAGCCTTTTACATCTTCCAGAACTGTGGTTGGATGTCCACAAGGGATTTGCCTGATTGGTCCAAATGGACCAAGAATGGCAGACACCCGTTCCCCATTGATGGAACCTTTAATGTGGATAGAATTACATGTCTGGAGGACTGTCTCATAAGTAGAGACCCACAAAGAAAAGGTAAAAAGTCAGTAAATTGGTCAGCCTTTTCAGACTGGAAAAAGGAAGCAGAAAGGCGTAAGGACCGTAGTATGCAAGCCAGTAGATCTGAAATTAAAAATAAGAGAAAAGAGCAAGAGCCCAGTGGTAAATTGGCTAAACAAGATGAAGTTAGACAAATTCCTTTAATCAATGCCCTTGTAAATGGTCTCAGAGCGGAACTTAAAGAACCACTGACTCTCGTCTGCTTAGATTGGAGACATAAATCAACTCCTGAGCTAACACAAATTCTAAAAGGAATTCAGGAGAGAAATAGAGACCAAAAGAACAAGGTTTCCCTCTTAATGGAACAAGCAGCTTTTGCAGCCCCGACTGCCCAGACAACCATTTATTATCAGGGTCAATACAGAGGACAAGGCAGAGGGAATAACAGAGGTAGATTTAAAGGAAGAGGTAGAGGAGGGACAGGCAGAGGCCAGTGGAACGGAGGAGGTGCAAACTCTCCATGTTTTAACTGTGGTCAGATCGGACACTGGAAGGCTAACTGCCCGTTCCCCAAGCAGCAAAGTCAAGGCTGGGGAGGTGCACCAAACGATGTAGATACCCAAGCCCAGGTTTACACTCGTCCGCAGGCAGGTTTTACAACAGGGAACCCTTGGGGAGGTCAAAATATGGAAGGACAATTTGGATCCCCATGGCAAAATTATTCAAAATGACGCAGAGAAACAGCCCCGAATGTTACCCACATTCTTCAGTTACCTTCAGTATCAGTAAATTCTAAAGATGAGCCATACTTATCCATAAAAATGCAGGGCAAGAAAGTTCCTTTTCTTGTTGACACAGGAGCCACAAGCTCACTATTAACAAAGCAATATTCTAGAGGAGCCCCATGTACAGAAAAGAATGTCACATGTGTAGGACTCTCTGGCGTCTCACAGACTATGACGTGGTCACAACCACTTTCAATACAAACAGACAATTTTTCTGGTCAGCACATCTTTCTCCTATCAGACGACGCCCCTATGAACCTTTTAGGAGAGATTTGCTATGCAAAATGCAAGCAACAATAATATGTTCCGAAAAAGGACTACAGGTGTACATCCCTACTGATAGATGCACTATGTGTCCTTTACAAGAATGCTCCCCTCCAGTTATTTCACGAGAAACGGAGCAACTGCTGGATCAAATTCCGCCACAAGTATGGTCTAGCCATTCAAACGAGGTTGGCAAAATGCTAACTGCTCAGCCATACAAAGTTACGTTAAGACCATCCGTCCGATTGCCCCGTAGACCTCAGTACCCGCTTTCAACAGCAGCCGAACAAGGAATTCAGCCTGTCATTAACTCTTTGTTACAGCAAGGAATAATCATTCCAATCCAGAGCCCATGCAACACTCCAATTTTGCCAGTCGAAAAGAAGGAAAGTGGGAAATGGAGACTAGTGCAAGATCTCAGAGCAGTTAACGAATCAGTACTCAATTAGATCCTGTTGCACGCGGCCTGCCTGGATGCCTGCCAATTCTAGCCGCCGCCTATTATACTGTACAACAGGCTCAAAGTATCACGCTCAATCACCGGACTATTTTATTTGTGCCACATTCAGTCGAAGTACTGTTGACAAAATGCGCCACTCAACATCTGACATCAGCTCGCAGCAGTAAATATGAGGTTGAATTATTGTCCAACCCTAATCTCCTAATTCAAAGATGTTCGGTTTTGAATCCAGCCACACTGCTGCCCACAGAAGAAGATGGAATCCCACATTGCTGCGAGACGGTCACCCAATTGGTGACCAAGCCTCGAATAGATCTATCTGAAACTCCTATTTCTAATAGTGACTTAATATACTACGTAGACGGGTCAGCTCTTAGGGATGACAAAGGATCACCCAGAGCTGGGTATGCCATATCAGATGATCATTCAGTTGTAGAAGCGTTCTCATTACCTCAATCTTTTTCAGCACAACAAGCAGAACTTTTCGCTCTTACAAGGGCTTGTATACTGGCTACTGATAAATCTGTTAACATTTATACCGACTCCCGGTACGCTTTTGGGGTCGCCCATGATTACGGACAGATCTGGAAACTAAGGGGATTTCTAACTTCTTCAGGATCGACTATTAAAAATGCCGAACAAATTGACAATCTTTTAAAGGCTCTATTGTGTCCTGCTAAAATTTCAGTTATCAAATGTCAGGCTCATACAGGCAGTCAGGATCAAATAGCACTGGGTAACGAACGGTCAGATAAAGCTGCCAAATCAGCCGCTCTGTCTGATACAGGGCCACAAGTTTCAGCCTTTGTTTTGCGTCAACAAAAATTGGACAATGACCCGCCTTCTATTAATGATGTTTTAGCCTTTCAGTCACAGGCTAACTCGGACGAAGTGTTAAGTTGGGCAAGGGATTCTTGTTTTAAAACGCCTGAAGGGATATGGGTTCACCATGACGGCCGCATGGTGGCTCCGAAATCTTTACTCCCGTGGATTGCCCGATGCGTTCATGTTTTCACACATGCGGGCAAAGGGGGGATGGCAGACTATATTAATCAAACATGGTATGCACCAGGTATTTCGGCAATTGCAAAACAAATCAGTGAAAGGTGCACCACTTGCCAGGAAATGAATCCAGGCAAGACAGAGAAAGTACAGTCTGCCTCCCACCCAAATCCATCAGGCCCTTTTGTAAATTTGTAAATGGATTTTATTGAATTACCTGTATGTTTAGGATTCAAATAAGTGTTAGTAATTATAGATATGTTTTCAAGATGGATTAAAGCCTTTCCATGTAAAAAAAATGATGCTGTAACAGTTGCAAAGTGTTTGCTAAAAGAAATCATACCAAGGTTTGGAATACCTATGCAGCTTTCATGCGACAATGGATCGCACTTTACTGGAATGATCATAAAGGAACTATGTAAAGCTTTGCAGATTAATCAGCATTTTCACTGCAGTTATCATCCACAGTCCGCGGGACTGGTAGAAAGATATAACGGAGTACTGAAGAATAAACTTTCTAAACTTTGCAATGAAACCGGACTTAAATGGGTCGAACTATTACCCTTAACATTAATGATAATGCGAGCAGCAACTAACAGGACAAAGACTGCCATTCTCTTTACGGTCAAACAAATGGACATTCATAAAATGGATGAAAATATGCTAAACTATTGCATTGCACTAACTAGATGTATTTCCAGCTTTCACCGACAGGTAAAGGAAGCTCAAACGGAACCAGCAGAAGGAAAGTGCCATAACTTGGAACCAGGAGACGACGTTTATGTAAAAGTCTTCAAAAGAAAGAATGGTCTGCAGCCACGCTTTGAAGGGCCATATCAAGTACTCTTGGCAACAAATACAGCTGTAAAGGTCAAGGAAAGACCTACCTGGATCCACGCATCCCACTGCAAGAAAGCACCGAACAAGGACAATTGAATCTTAAAGGACTTAAACAATGAAGCTGTTACTTATACTTTGCATATCAATCGGACTAATACTCATGACGTGCCAAAGAGGTGGGGAAGGATCCCGAAAGAAACGAGAATTACATGTTAACACTTTCTTGTATATGACTTATGAACATGCTAAAACTAGTGACAGAACTAGTTGTTGGGTTTGTGCCCATATACCTACTCACACCAAGGGGGGAATCCCTCTAAGATCAATTCCCTTTAATACTTCCGAAACAGCAGAATGGGTAATAAGGCGAAACAGTTCAAGGGACCCGGATAAGACCTCGGATGTAACACAGTGGAGATCAGCAGGGTATAACCTAACCACCTTTCAGGGGTGGTATCAGCCCAATTATAATCATACTCGAACACCCCCGTTTCTTGTATTAACCAATACCTCAGGAGCTGGTAGGCCACAGGGGGCATTATGTTTTAAAAAGCAGGCTGAAGTAAGCAGGATGCGGGATGAAAAGGAAGTCGGAGAGAGCTCTTGTAATCAAACAGTCGTGTGGCAACCACCAATTCCTGGCCTGTTTGACCAGGGATTTTTTTTAGTTTGACTGGACTAAGGTAAATAATAAAACCAGCAGGTCCCCCTGGACCGGCGACCCTATCCGAATATGGATGGGAGGAGAGGGTAATCTGACAGCCTATAACTGTACCTATTTTATATGCGGGAACAAGGCTTACCCATGGTTGCCACACAACTGGATAGGATCCTGCTATTTAGGTTATGTAGTACCTTATATCCATATTTTAGATGAGATAGGAAAACATTATGAATTCCAAAGAACTAAAAGAGAGATAGAAACTTATGAAAGAGTCTTTGGAGTATTAATAGCCCCATACGGAGTAGGGAAGTTAATGGGAGAAGTAACCGAGCTAGCGGACCTGATAGAAAAAGTAGCAAATGAAACTGAGGAAGGATTGTCCGAAATGAGTGCGGAAATGGTAGCTATGAGAGTAATGACATTACAGAATCGAATGGCATTAGATTATCTGTTGGCAGATAAGGGAGGAACTTGTGCTCTGATAGGGAGTGAATGTTGCACCTATATCCCAGACAGTTCAGAAAATATAACAAACATTGTTAAACACATAAGAGATGCAGTGAGTCAGTATAAGAATCCAAAGAGCCAAGGATGGTTTGACTGGATGCTGGGAGAATGGCTGGGATCAATGGGACAAATATTATTGCATGGACTTGTAATAGTAGTAGCAGTATTTGTATGTATCAGTCTGTTTGTCAAAATGGCCAAGTGTTGTTGTGATAGGCTAGGTAAGGTAGTTTTTACCCGAAGGAAGTATGATGGTGCAGAGGGAACTAAATGAAGAAGAAAAGGACGACCCTCTAGGAGAAGAACTAAGACGATTGAATAAGATAAATTTTTAAGGATTAGATGGCCAAGATGATGCCGGTCACAGTGGGTTCGGGGATCGAGAAGAAGGATAAGGGACTGAAAGGGTCAATTTCAGCTAGATATTGTCCTAGTAAGGACAAAAAGGGGGGAATGTGGAAGTATATTTTTTAGTTGGATATAAAATGGTTTCTTGGACACAATAAAATGGCTTCCTAAGACACAGAATATAAAATCTAAAATGGCCTACACAATGTCTGTTAGAAAGATTAGCCAATTGTTTATAGTTTCAACCTAATGAAGGAATTTCAGTTTGTAGACTGTTTTAATTGCCCCCAATAAATAATTTAGGATTGCAGATCAAAGAAGTTTACAAGGCTATGGTGTGAAGTACGATATCTCTTGAACTCTAGATGTTGTGGTGGGAGAAGTCACACTTAACACTTCGGAGGAATTCCTGCTGTTTTAAATCTTTATGACCTCAAGAAAGACCTTTCATGTACAGTATATACAAATATCCTTTTAACTTGTTTTATAGGCACTATGCTGTCAATTAATGATTTATTACCATGTCATGTGATATAGGAAGCTTGTATTGTTTCTGTGTATAAATTTCGAGCAGTTTTTGTATTTGCAGAGTGTCATCATAGTCTAGTTTTGACTATGGTTGCATTCTCCTTGCAGCAAGTAAAATATTAAACTTCCTTTGACGATAACTTATGTTTTGAGCCTTACTGGGAAGTCGAAACTTCGACAGGGTCTGGGTTGTTTGCAGCGCACACAAGACAGTTTGCACAGAACTCGCGGACTTGTTCCCTGAGCCCTGGCCACCATCCCGCTTGCTCTACCCGTTGCCAGGTAACCTCGGGCCCGGGGTGCCCTGCCCCTGGTCCCTCGTGAGCCAACTGGAGGAATTCCCTCCTGTGCTGCTGCGGCACAACCCACTGCTCCTCGCGGAACAGCATGCCTTCCTTAACTGAGAGGGTTGCCGTACTGTACGGACCTTCTACCTGCCTCCCCTCAGCAATCGTTTTTAGGACTGCTTTTAGGGCGGGATCCTGGGCTTGGACGGTCTTAAGGTCTAGGGGCAAGGCTACCCTGGTGTTCCCGGTATTCCTGTCCCCACCTCGGACCGCTGCTATGGGTCCGGTCCTATAGGGGTTCCAGAAAGTACCGTCTCGGGCACCCTCCCTGGCTAGCGCATCCGCCTGCCGGTTGCCCTCCCCACGGGGCTCTGTGGAGGAGTGAGCTTTCACCTTATGGATGAAAATCTCCCCTTCCTCCCCTACTGCTGCTGCTAAGATCTTTTCCAGCAAGGGCTTCACCGTTAAAGGTCGCCCGTCCGCGGAGGTGTATCCGCGGCGGGACCAAATGGCCAGGTATTCCGTACACGAATTGCAGGTGAACATACTGTCCGAGCAAATCGTGTATGGGGTTGGGAAAATGTCTGGGTGGGTCACTACGTACACCACGGCAGACAGCTCAGCTTGCTGCGCGCTCATGGTGCTAGGGAGCTTGATCGCCAGGGCAAGGTCTGCCGCAGGGTCATAAACTCCACACCCTGTGAGTCGCTCGCCAGCAGACACTGTGCTAGACCCATCAACATAAATCTCGCGCCCAGTGGGATGTATCCCGGCCCGTAAACCTATGTTGACGTCCCACACCCCTTCCACCGAACACCGGTGGGCTGTACCGGGGTATACCAAATTGGCCGCAAGCCTGGGCTCGCAAAGACCTTTTACTCTAAGATCCAGCTGGGAGAGAAGAAGGGTCCAACGCGCAATGCGTGCGCTGCTTACGGTCCCGTCTTTAATCCTCCCATCCAGAAGCATCTTAGTTGGTGTGTGATGGGTGAGGAGAGTGATGGGAGAGAGCCCTGTGAAGATCGCTGATCTTTTCACAGCCCAATGCGTGGCTAAAAGGTGCCTTTCGCAATTGGAGAAACTTCTCTCCACATCCGTTAATACCCTGGATGAATAGACAACCGGCCTCAGCTTGCCGTGACGCTCTTGGAGCAGCACGGCGCTTAAGCTGTCCCCGCTGGCAGCTACCTCCAGGAAAAACTCCTTCCCCCCATCTATGGCCCCTAAGGCTGGCGCGGTCTGCAGATCCCTTTTTAACTTCTCGAAGGCTGCTTGGCAGCCCTCGTCCCAAAGCCACTCCACCCCCTTATGGAGGAGTCGGAGGAGCGGCGCCGCTGTGGCCGCATAATCCTCGATAAAATCCCTGCAGTAACCGGTCAGTCCCAAGAAGGACCTCACACCCCTTACGTTGTTGGGAATCGGTAATTCTTGCACCGACTCCCTCCTTGCTTTGTCTATGGCTCTTTCCCCAGCGCGTAGGGTCAGTCCCAGGAATTTTACTTCCTGCTGACCGATACGTGCTTTCTTAGGGTTTACTTTAAAACCCTTTCTCGCTAACAGCTCCAATAACTCGTCCAGTAGTGGTCCGTGCTCCTCCCTTGAGTCCGTAAATAGGAGCAAATCATCCACATACTGTACTATCTGATTGGGCTGACTAAACTCCTTTAAACTTCCTGCCATACACTGATGAAAAATACTGGGGCTATTGTGGAAACCCTGTGGCAAGCAGTTCCACGTGTACTGTTGCCCTTTAAACGTAAAGGCAAACTTGTACTGGTCCTCTCGCCGCAGCGGGATGGACCAAAAACCGTTCGAGATATCCAGCACCGTGAACGTGGTCGCGGACGCTGGGATGCTCCCTATTAGGTCAGCAACTGCTGCTACTGTGGGCGCGCAGGCGGGAATGTTACTGTTAAGGACTCTGTAGTCCACCGTGGCTCTCCACGAATTATCCGGCTTCCTAACCGGCCATAATGGGGAGTTCACGTGTGTGGCTATCGGCCTCAACACGCCCTGCTGCACCAAGGAAGACATTGCTGCCTCCATATCGGGTTCTGCTTCTTTGGGGAAGTTATACTGCTTTTGGGGTCGGGTCATGGGGTCCCCATCTACGCTGACCTCAAACCCGACCACCCTCCCACAATCGTGCTTGTGGGTTGCAAACGCGTGCATATTATCTGTCACGTACGTTTGCATGTCCGTTGGGACATCTGCGACCATAAGCCTGAGGTCGTAGCCTCCGGATGGCTGTACGGTACACAGGACCCCTGTTTCTTCCTCCCCTTGAATTACCATTACCTCGCCTTTTTCACCTTTAGCCCCCCAGAGACAGTGATTTCTGAGGTCCACGAGGATCCCGTGTCCCGCTAGGAGATCGGACCCAAGAATACCTCTTCCACCCCCCTTTTGCCATGCCATCAGTATACACTTCCACTTAAGGCGAAGTGTTCCTAACCGAATGGATAGCGGGAGGGAAAACGTGCCAGCCTGTTCTTTCCCTGTGAACCCTGCTAGCGTGAATGGGACCTTGGTAGATAGCGGCGAGTCAAAAGGGTCATCTGTATGGATTATGGTGCAAGAAGCTCCCGTGTCCAACAAATAACTGCCCTTTTGTTTCTCTACCTCCATCTCCACCACAGGTCGCCTCCACGCATCATAGCTGAGCGGACACAGGTAGACGGGCTGTGCTGGTTCTAGTCATGGGGCACTATTAGACGGTCCTGCGGCACCTACGGGGCCGGTTGCGACCGCCACCTGTCCACGCGCATTCAAAACCATCTTGCGCATGGCTCCTAACACTGCTTCGAGGTCGTCGGGAGGGGTGGGTGCCTTTGCTTCCTTAGGCGGGACAGGCGCCTGGGCTCGGACCGCGGGATTTTTATCCTTGGAATCCTTCCAAGGGTTCCTGCAGTGCTTGCGCCAGTGCCCTGTCTTCCCACACCCGTAACAGGCATTACTTGCCTGTGGGGCGCGATTACCCTCCTGATGCCACTCTCTTTGAGCCGGGGCTGCGGGTCGTACCTCATGTACTCTTCCCTTAAAGGGACGTGTCGTCATACCCCTTATGTTACGGTAACCTAACGTGAGTCGATTCAAGACCGACTCTTCCGTAAGGTTGAGGTCATTGGGATCGAACCAGGCTTTTGCCTGCTCTCTAACGGCTGGTAAACTGTTGGCTATTATGCACCTAAGCCAATGAATTAAAGCGGCGCCTTCCACATCTTCGCGCTCGGGCGCACCTAGACAGCTGCGCTCATATACTGGCCACAGCCTGTCGGCAAAAACCTTCGGGGGTTCTCCCTCCATCTGCACTGTCTGTCCCACTCTAGCAAACGGACCTCCGTCGTTCGCTCCCACTACTTCTAGGACCTCATTTTTCAATTCCTCATAACTTTTGTTTCCCCTCTTGCTCTCGCCTGAGAGACACTGAAGGACCGAGCTGTCTAACGAGAACAGCAGCATTTTTGCTGTCTCCCCATCATCGCAGCCGTTAATGGCTGCGGCTTGCTCAACTTCCCTGAAATGTACGGAAGGGTCGTCTATCTCGGTCAGCTTCCTTACGTGGTTTATCATGGCTCTCAGCTGATGTGAACTGTGAGGCAACACCAGCTGTCCGAGGAGATCCCCCGGTTCTTCCCCACCGTTTCTGCTTGGGCCCCTTTTAATACCCGTTACTGGATACAACGATCCCTTTTCTACCTCCTTTTCAACGGGCTCTTTTGCTTCTTCCGTTGCTTCCTCCCTAACCCAGGTTTCTGAATAGCTGGGTGGCACGGAGGGCGTAGTGGCTACTACTTCTTCTGCTTTACTTGGTGGGGAATTTCTAAATCTCTCATTTACTAGCGGCTGGCGTGCCGACGGATTAATAAGGCACACCATGCCGTTCGCATTATTCACGGCCTTTTTGAGGCTCTCTATCTCTTTTTGGCAGGCGCTATGGTCGGCTCCCTGAAACTTATCCTCAAGGGCCAACTTATACGCCGACCTAACCCCCATTAAGCTCTCTTCTTGAGTTCTTATCTGGGCAGCTTGACGGTTACATCTTTCCTTCATCCTACTCTCGTTCAATTTTGCTTCAGTGATCTGGCACTCGAGATACTCTACCCTTGTTTTAAGGTAACTGGAGACTTCCTGGCTTTCCTGGCGTAACTCATTTAAACTCTTAATGAGCGCCTCCCCTCCAGAAACCTTCTCCTCCATTTCCTCCTCTAACTGCTTGATTCGAGCGGTTAGCGCTGTATTGGTCTGGTTTGAAATCTGAACCTGCCTTTTGTAGCACATAAGCCAGACTGCTTTCTCAACTGCCTTTTATGCTCCTTACTATCAGTCCACCTTTCAGCTGCCTCTAGTGGGCTCTTATCCGCTAACAATTCGCTTATCCACTTTTTAGTTAGATTAACCTTTCCAAACACGTAATCCGCTATCTTTTCCTGCATCACATTTCGTACAGTCATTCCAAAATCTAACACACTACCCTCTCGCTGCCAGTGTCCTGCCGCGGTCGCCATTTTCTGTAAGGGATTCTCTCCTGACCCTGCGTGTCTCGTAGCCTGTGAGATTCACGCGGCTCTGTGCAGCCTGTATGTCAGTGCGGGTCTAGGCCTGGTCTCCAGCCAGTCTGGGAACACTAGACACCCCTGTGAGTGGTTCGAATCACTCTCCCTTACGGTTCTAGACACTGGACTTAGATGCGAGAGCAGTAATGGAGATAAAACTCATGTAGACTTGGTTTGAACGGTACGAAATGGAAAATCTTTATTGCATGATACTTAAAATTATGAAATACATGTCATACGCACAGATTAATGACAGTACAATCTTACAAACAGTTATAATCACTCTTAGGGAAACGAGGAACGAACGGCACAACGTAAATAGGGCACACATTACAAATATCCTTAATCTTTAGACCCTCCCCTATCAATATCTATCCTAAACTAGCTTCGTAGGATCTCGAGACTCATGCTCACCACTCGTAACAACTCGGAGAAATCCCGAATAGCTGATCGGATGTTTTTCACCGCAGCGCCCACGTGTTGGTCAGGAGATCTCCTGGTCCCACTTGTTTACTGCTTCTGCTGCTCGGTCAGTCGGCTGGACCGTCCGCTGTAGTGAAGACCTCTGTTGGTTGGCTTCAAAGTATAATCGTGGAGCACCGTTGTCAATATCACTGATACGATGTGTTTGCACAGTCCAGTTATCATTGATGCAATATGTCTTGTTAAAGAAGAAAACTTCCTGTCGAGAAGACTTGGCTGATCGACCTACAGGCGCGGTCGGGATTTACTGACCGTGGCGATGGATAAGGTCTTCTTCTCTTCTCCTCTCATCTCATCTCATCTCATCTCGGGCCTTTGGTTCCGCTGCCAGTTACCAACATAGGTCTTCTTTACGCGACACGAGGTAGATCCGAACGGATCAGAAAGTTCAACAGTCTTTTACACAGGAGCAGCCACGAGGTTACGAATCGACCGGATAAAACACAGGAGCAACCACGAATGCAGGAGCACGAACAAGAGGCAAGCAGCAAGAGTCAAGAGCAAGAGGCAAGAGAGCGAATGGACGGTTTGGGGCCTGCAATTATAGTGCAAAAATCTTCCGTTTCCCGCCCAACTATAATGTCCATTCTTTTGTTTAGGGTTTGGCGCCCAAATGTCTTGTGTGGGTGATCTCCGTCCTTAATGGGTTTCGGGGCTACTCATGAATGTTTGAGTACCTGCTAATACTTCTCCCATTGTTAAATCGGTCGGTGTTCCCCCTGGAGGGGTTTGGGGCTTCCAAGTGTCCTGTATAACTACCTGCTAACGGCTCTCTCATCGTAGAGCCGTTGGGAGTTTACATATTAATGTCCTTTGGATGGGCCCTTGATGGCTTTCCTTTGTACCTGGGAGACCGATTCCAGTATCGATGTTTATACTGTAAACCCATAATGTCTCGTGTATTATCTTCACTGTGCTGAATCGTTATCGATCTTGCAAAAAATGTATAATGGAACGCCATCTTGTCTGCCTGTTGAAAAGTCTAGAATGTTCTGTCACGAGGTGCGGCGGCCATTTTACAGGCTGCTTGTGTCCAATTTAAACCTGACAGCACTCTGCTGAAATAAAAGCTGTTTGAACGAAACTTGGTGTTTTCTCCTTATTAATCAAATCGCGATAATTGCGAATTCTACAGGGGGCACGACCTTCTTGCCCCCAGGAAACCACTGCTCTGTGCCTCTTCACGGGGTCGACGCTACAGCCACTGGCTCATCTCTTGAGGGCTGGCTACCCCGGCGACGGTGTCATGCGTTTACTCCCTGGGATCAGTGTATCCTTCCTTTTCTTCGTCTTCGAGCAACGGCTCCTCTTCCCGTACGGCGCTGACTGACATTAGCTGGGTTGTGGCAATCTTACAACATGTCTTTTACAACATAACAACATAAGCAACATACAGCGACACATATCATCACTATCCCAACCATTACGTGCATAATCCAGGGGCCCCATTCTGTTAGCCCCAACCATTCTAGCCATGACTGTGTCGGTTCCCAGTGTAATTTCTTCATCTCTTCCTTCATGTGATTTACCAAGTTGGTGATGTTTTCCGAACTATCAGGGATGTAAGTACAACACTCTTGCCCGATCACCGTGCAAGTGCCTCCTTCCTTTGCAAGCAGGTAGTCCAGTGCCATCCTGTTTTGCATGGCCACTGTCCTGAGGGCTACCATTTCTGCGCTTATTTCTGCAAGGGCTTCTGTGGTGTCGTTGGCTACCTTCTCGAGAATTTGGGCATTGTTAATGATTACCCGTGCTAATTTACCCACCCCCGAGTGGGGGAAGGCGACGGCGAAGAATCGCTCAGTCTCCGTAATTCCTCGCCTGGTTTGATAACAATGGTGCTCCGTGCCTCTAGGTTCACCTTCACCCCTCTACTTACACTCCTTGTCCAACATATTTCCCCGACGGGTCTTCCGACCCCGGTTGTGTTTGTTAGGGCGAAGAAGGGTGGATCTTTACTTGAGTTGTACTTGGGTTTGTAACATCCCTTAAATCGTTCCAATGGGTACCCTCCACCTCGGAACTCCTCCCTCGTGACGTCATGATAACTGTTCTGGTCATTAAGCGCAAATTCTGCTAGTTCCGTGAGATTCAGGGGTATGGGCCGCAGTGGTATCCCACCCTTACTATGGATCGGAATATGGCTACACACCCAACAGCTACTTTGCCCTGTCTCCTTTACGTATTCATACGACATATATACAAAGGTATTCACCTGGAGCTCTCTTCGCTTACGGGAGCCCCTTTCCATTCCCGAAACAATGCATGTTAACGCTATTAAACACAGTGGTATCCCCATTTTTACTTGGAAGCAGGCACTGTCTATCACCGCGTCGTTGCCGCTTCTGGTAGCACTCTTGTATTAACATACAAACATAAAAACACAATAGTACACCAAATGCAATAAGCCAAAGCACGAATGCAAACAGGTAAGGTAATTGGACATTTACGGGTCGCTTGATCTGTAGGTAAAAGAAACACAAAGAAGCGCCCATTAGTTCATCTTTTCTCCATACATTTTTAATTGTGTCCAATGTTTCCAGACTCCCTTCCCCCTTATGTCCAGACAGGCACAGGTATCACCACTAATTATAATTTCGTAGGGTCCGCTCCATTTTGGGGCGAAGCCTGGCATGTCAGGCAGGACCTTCAGCATCACTTTGCTGCCCGCTGACGGCACGGAGGGTGTCATGACCCCCTCCTGTGCCTGATCCTGAAGTTCCTGATTGTCTCGTACGGCTTGGCGCATCCCCTTCAGTTGGGTGCTAAGCTCTAAGACATAACGCCATAGTCTGTCCTTTAAGGGGCCCACATCAGCCCTACCTGTTATGATGCCTTCTGGTAATTGCATCGCCCTTCCTGTCATTAGTTCATAAGGGGTCAGGCCTGTCGTACGATTCGTGGTGGCTCGTAACTTCTTTAGGATAAGGGGTAAAACCTCAACCCATGTTTCCCAGATTCCTGTATTGCTTTTGCTAAAGCGTTTTTGAGTGTTCGATTCATTCTTTCAACCATTCCCGAGCTCTGGGGGTGGTAAGGGATATGGAACTTCTGTTTAACCCCCATCAGCTGACAAATATTCTTTACTACACTCCCTGTATGTGAAATACCGTGATGTATCTCTAGCAGAGTCTGTTGTATACACTCCGGTGCTACTACTTTACCTTCTTTTCACCAGACTCGATCGGATCCTACTCCAGCTCCATTTCTTACCCATGTTTCCTTTTCCGTGTCCGATGCTTCGTCTTGGACTTCCCAGATCTTTATTTCGTTCTCCGGGCTGTCTACGCTGCCCACCGGTACTTCGTTTATCTCCTCCTGTTCTAGAGCTGCCTGTGCTGCCCAATCAGCTGCCTGGTTCCCCTGGTGGCTGTCCCAGTCTGGGCTTGTCTTGTCTGGTTCTTTCTGATGGGCCTTAATTTTGATAACTGCCACCTGTTTAGGTCTTTTGCTTGCTTCTAGCAAGGCCTCTATTCGTCCCTGATGTTTGATGGGGTTACCTCCTGTGGTTATATACCCTCTACGTCCCCATGCTGTCATGTAGTCATGCATTACCCCGAAGGCATACCGGCTATCTGTGTATATATTGACTACCTGGTTCTTTGCTTCTGGTTTAATGGGATATTGTCGGTGGGGTTTGTGTTCGGGTCCTGGGACGACAATGGGGTCAATCTTAACCATTCCTGTGTCTAACTTATCTTTTGCCCACACTCCTTGTACCGAGGCACACGTGTCCCCGTACCCATTGGTTCCCACTTGCCAGTCCCGGCTTACCTCTGTAGCCACTCCCACTTTGGTGGTATTATTGGTCAGACAGTGCATACTAGTTTTATGCCCGTCCAAGTTTGGCCAAGTTATTTTCTTCTTACCACAATCAATTAATACCTGGTATTCTTTCATTAAGTCATTTCTCATTATTGTTCCCTCATTATTCTTACACACGTAAAATCGCATAGGGATGAAAAAGTTATCTATTTCTACCAATTGGGTTGTGCTCAGAAAGGCAGGTGTTTGTAAGTTCCCCAGGTCTTTCAAAATCTGTTGCCTTTCTCCCGGGGTAAAAGGCTGAAAATCCGCCCTTGCCCCGGCGGCACCAGGCTGGCCCCTCATTCTAACGGGGGCCGCAAAATATTCTTCTGTTGTATCTCCGACTGTTTCTTCAGTTGGGGCTGTTGGTCCAGAAAGTCCGTACGGGGGGAGTGGATCTGTGTTACACCCCGTCCACCTTCCGGGACACATTCTACTTTGTTCTTGATTTATTCCCTCTAGTATTTCTACCTTTTTTAAATCTGCTATTTCTCTGTTTTTGGCCTTATCAGTCTCTCGGACCTTATCTACTTGCTCGATTAGTCCCGCCAATTGGTGTACCAAAAGAACTCCCGTTTTCTTGGTTTTCTCCCTTTTTTGCTTACGTACCCACTCTCGTTGTGACTCTAATGACTGGCTAACATCCCAGCCATCTTTCTGCATTCTGTCTATCAGCGAACGTCTATCTGTCATGTAACTATTAATAAGGGACCCCGGGGGCCCCATCTTAACGTCCTTACCTGACATCGCCCGTCCGCTCTCCGATCACACTCTCCAGTAAACACTCACCGCCTCTCTTCACTCTCCCGTCCTTCTGGACTCGCGAACTCGTTTACCGACGTGTCTAGTTGCCTGGAGTTCCGGATCTCGCAAGCACCGCCCGCAGACTTTATCACAGGTTTTACTCTGTACCTTTAACCTACGGCCCAAAAATTTGACATTGTAATGCAGAATACTCACAACGATTCCCCCTCTGCCTTCCGAGAATACCCGGACCAAAAACCCAAATAAAGTGTACTCTCGCAACTCCCCTCAGATTCTTTCGGTTACTCGAGCCCGTTAACACTTGATCAGGGTGTCGGTACTCAGTAACCCTGCTCGCAGCGCCAATTGTTGTAGGGGCTAATCGGAGCCTTAAGCGGACCAACCGTGAGGGAGAGTCGACGCGTTACCCGACTTAGCCCGACTGAGCAATAAAACTCAAACACCAATTTACACGGTTAAATGCGGGAGTACACTTTATTGCAGAGCGCTCTGGGAGAGGAGTGATGCACCCGCGTGCAGTCACCGACCTCTCAGATAAGTCACTCCGGGGCACAGTATTTTATACATCCATCATTGATCACATCGTGCTCACATGAGCGCGCGATAGTTATTAGAATCCAATCAATTTTATGTATACAATTGTTAAGCATGGTAAATAAATTCAATTAACATCAGGGTACAGTTGATGTGATCAGCCTCGTCTATGTGACAGTGTTATCTCGAGCCCTGTATGTTGTAACGTTGTCTGACAAGGCAGACTGCCAACCCATTGCAGCATGTTAAAGTCCTGTGTCAGCGAATTTAAAGTTCATTAACTGGATGAGTTTTTCTTCTCCGACATTTCTTTAAAAATTTTCTTCTCCAACACTAGTCACTAATAAATCCAATCGGGGATTCAGGAGAAACTTCTTTACACAGAGAGTTGTTAGAATGTGGAACTCGCTACCACAGGGAGTGATTGTGGTGAACAGAATAAATACACTTAAGGGGAGGCTAGATAAACACACGAGGGAGAAAGGAACAGCAGGATATGTTGTTGGGGTGAGATGAAGTAGGGTGGGAGGAGGTTCGTGTGGAGCATAAACACTGGCACTGACCAGTTGGGCCGAATGGTCTGTTTCTGTGCTGTGCAAGATATGTAAATCGATGTAAAAACACGGAGGATAATGTTACTATCAGTGAGTATCCTACTGTGATATCCTCCAGGGTTTAACGGTGTCCATTCCTCCCTCTCTCGCCAGCTGGCACCATTAAATTCGAGTGCTGCGAGACATTTAAGACCACTCGTATTCCTCATAAAAGGCTTGCAAGCTACAAGACAACAACTGGCTGTTCCACTCCCGCTATCATGTAAGTGTTTAAATGTGTTGTTTCCGAGTGTGCTTAAATCAAAGGTTTGGAGCTGGTGTCTGTGAATCTCCGATAATCACACCTCATTTCTCTGTTTCAGTTTTACAAACAAGCGGAATATGAAAATTTGCATTAAAGCCAGCGAGGAATGGGTTAAAACCGCAGTGCAATATCTGGAAAGGAGACTGAGGAATGAAGAGACTGAGAGAAGAAGGGATTGAAAACACAGCACCTTTAAACCATTTAAAATACCTGACTGTTGAAGTGGCACTTTATTCTGCTGCGTCAGAGACATAATGTAGAAGATGTTTCAGGACTGGCTCCACAAACCGTTTCTCTGATCACTTGCAATTTTCCAGTTTATGTGATAATTAATACTAAAGATACTTGATGGTAACTAACTTTCCCCGAGTCAACTACACTCGCTAAAAGTGACTGAAACAAGCTTGTGTAACTGTATAAATATGTGCACAAGCCAATAAGAAACACTCGGGGAACAGCATGTCTGAGATAGGGCAATATTCCATCGGCTCAAATTACACCTTAAGAACATTCAACTGGGGAAAGCTCAGTGCAGACAAACTGTTCCGACATTTCACTGGCGTTTGTCACTCACACCCCGGACTGCACCGGGCCAAGGAGCAGATAGACAGAGATACAGCACCCACACTAGCAGGGAGTGCTGTGAGGGGACAGACACTGAGAGAGGGTGTAATACTGAGAGAGGGCTAGACACTGAGAGAGAGCCAGACACTGGGAGAGGGCCAGACACTGAGATAGGGCCAGACACTGAGAGAGGGCCAGCCACTGGAAGAGGGCCAGACACTGAGAGAGGGATAGACACTGAGAGAGGGCCAGACACTGAGAGAGGGCCAGACACTGAGAGAGGGGCAGACACTGAGAGAGGGCCAGACACTGGGAGAGGGTGAGATACTGAGAGAGGGCTAGACACTGAGAGGGGCAAGACAACGGGAGAGGGTCAGACACTGAGAGAGGGCCAGACACTGAGAGGGGGCCAGACACTGAGAGAGGGCCAGACACTGAGAGAGGGCGAGACACTGAGAGAGGGCCAGACACTGAGAGAGGGCCAGACACTGAGAGAGGGTCAGACACTGAGAGAGGGCCAGACACTGGGAGAGGGTGAGATACTGAGAGAGGGCTAGACACTGAGAGGGGCCAGACAACGGGAGAGGGTCAGACACTGAGAGAGGGCCAGACACTGAGAGGGGGCCAGACACTGAGAGAGGGCCAGACACTGAGAGAGGGCCAGAAACTGAGAGAGGGGCAGACACTGAGAGAGGGCCAGACACTGAGATCGGGCCGACACTGAGAGGGGGCCAGACACTGGGAGAGGGCTAGACATTGAGAGAAGGCCAGACAGTGGGAAAGGGCCAGACACTGAGATAGGGCCAGACACTGAGAGGTGCCCAGACACTGGGAGAGGACCAGCCACTTGGAGAGGGCCAGAAACTAAGACAGGGCCAGACACTGGGAGAGGGCCAGACACTGGGATAGGGCCAGACACTGGGAGAGGGCCAAACACTGGAATAGGGCCAGCCACTGGGATAGGGCCAGACACTGAGAGAGGGCCAGACACTGGGAGATGGCTAGACACTGGGAGATGGCTAGATACTGGGAGAGGGCCAGACACTGGGAGAGGGCAAGACACTGGGAGAGGGCCAGCCACTGGAAGAGGGCCAGACACTGGGAGAGGGCCAGACACTGAGAGAGGGCCAGACACTGAGAGAGGGTGAGACACTGGGAGAGGGCCAGACAATGAGAGAGGGCCAGACGCTGGGAGAGGGCCAGACACTGAGAGAGGGTGAGACACTGGGAGAGGGCCAGACACTGAGAGAGGGCCAGACACTGGGAGAGGGCCAGACACTGGGAGAGGGCCAGACACTGAGAGAGGGCCAGACACTGAGATAGGGCCAACACTGAGAGGGGGCCAGACACTGGGAGAGGGCTAGAATCTGAGAGAAGGCCAGACAGTGGGAAAGGGCCAGACACTGAGATAGGGCCAGACACTGAGAGGTGCCCAGACACTGGGAGAGGGCCAGCCACTGGGAGAGGGCCAGAAACTGAGACAGGGCCAGACACTGGGAGAGGGCCAGACACTGGGATAGGGCCAGACACTGGGAGAGGGCCAAACACTGGGATAGGGCCAGCCACTGGGATAGGGCCAGACACTATGAGAGGGCCAGACACTGGAAGATGGCTAGACACTGGGAGATGGCTAGACACTGGGAGAGGGCCAGACACTGGGAGAGGGCCAGACACTGGGTTGGGACAGCCACTGGAAGAGGGCCAGGCACTGGGAGAGGGCCAGACACTGAGAGAGGGCCAGACACTGAGAGAGGGTGAGACACTGGGAGAGGGCCAGACAATGGGAGAGGGCCAGACGCTGGGAGAGGGCCAGACACTGAGAGAGGGTGAGACACCGGGAGAGGGCCAGACACTGAGAGAGGGCCAGACACTGGGAGAGGGCCAGACACTGGGAGAGGGCCAGACACTGAGAGGGGGCCAAACACTGAGAGAGGGCCAGACACTGAGGGAGGGCCAGACACTGAGAGAGGGCAAGACACTGAGAGATGGTCAGACACTGAGAGAGGGCCAGACACTGAGAGATGGCCAGAGACTGGGAGAGGGCCAGACACTGAGAGTGGGCCAGACACAGGGAGAGGGCCAGACACTGAGAGAGGGACAGACACTGGGAGAGGGCCAGACACTGAGAGAGGGCCAGACACTGGGAGAGGGCCAGACACTGGGAGAGGGTGAGACACTGAGAGAGGGCCAGACACTGACAGAGGGCCAGACACTGAGAGTGGGGAGAAACTGGGAGAGGGCTAGACACTGAGAGGGGGCCAGACACTGGGAGAGGGCCAGACACTGAGAGGGGGCCAGACACTGGGAGAGGGCCACACACTGACAGAGGGCCAGACACTGAGAGAGGGCCAAACACTGGGAGGGGGCCAGACACTGAGAGAGGAGTGAGACACTGAGAGAGGGCCAGACACTGAGAGGGGGCCAGACACTGGGAGTGGGCTATACATTGAGAGGGGGCCAGACACTGGGAGAGGGCCAGACACTGAGAGAGGGTCAGACACCGAGAGAGGGTCAGACACCGAGAGAGGGCCAGACACTGGGAGGGG